>JAQGBX010005053.1:0-14320 GCA_034698745.1 Megaphyllum sjaelandicum | reverse complement strand
TGACGTCATTCTTTTAAATTCTGATGTTGACGTCATTCTTTTAAATTCTGATGTTGACGTCATTCTTTTAAATTCTGATGTTGACGTCATTCTTTTAAATTCTGATGTTGACGTCATTCTTTTAAATTCTGATGTTGACGTCATTCTTTTAAATTCTGATGTTGACGTCATTCTTTTAAATTCTGATGTTGACGTCATTCTTTTAAATTCTGATGTTGACGTCATTCTTTTAAATTCTGTTGTTGACGTCATTCGGTAAAATTTTCCCCCTGAAATTTCATATTCATCTTCCAAAACTTGTCCATGATTTTAAACAAATTGACAAATTCCAATGTTATTCTCAAGCGGAAAGCTTGAGTTTTGTTGAATTATTTTCAGAATCTGTTAACAATTAAAAAAAATCTGCTCGAAAAATGTCCTCGGTAAAGGGTGGAAAATTTCCAAGCTTATCCTTAAGTTTGGCATTTTTTTAATTGGACATATCCCCTTCCCACCCCCCATGTCCACATTGTGTCCGTGACATCTTATCCCCCCTACCCCCTGCATGAGGACCGTTTTTTTAATGGCTCTTTGTCTTTTGATTGTCCACGGATGTCCTCTTTTCCTTCTCTTCCAGGTGTTGGCCGTGGTGTCCGTATTTTTCATTTGCGTGTCCATCCTGACATTCTGCCTGAAGACCCACCCCAATCTGCGAGTGCCTGAGATCGTGAACAAGACAGTGGCCGGCCCGGGCAACGCCACGGCCAGCTGGACGCTGGACAAATTCCGTACGGAGCCTCACGAGGCCTTCTACTACATCGAGTGTTGTTGCAACGCCTGGTTCTCTTTCGAGATCACCATCCGCTTCCTGGTCAGTCCCAACAAGCTGGACTTCATGAAGATGCCCATCAACATGATCGATTTCGTGGCCACTTTCTCTTTCTACACCGACTTGCTGCTCAAGGAGCTGGTGTCCGACGTCCAGAACTCGGACATCTTCGACTTCTTCAGCATCGTGCGCATCTTCCGTCTCTTCAAACTGACCAGACATTCTCCGGGCCTCAAGATCCTCATCCACACTTTCAAGGCCAGCGCCAAAGAGCTGACCTTGCTGGTCTTCTTTCTGGTGCTGGGCATCGTCATCTTCGCCAGTCTGGTTTACTACGCGGAAAGGCTGCAGGCCAATCCCAAGAACGATTTCACCAGCATCCCGGAAGGCCTTTGGTGGGCCATCGTCACCATGACGACGGTGGGCTACGGAGACATGGCGCCCAAGACTTACGTGGGCATGTTCGTGGGGGCGCTGTGCGCGCTGGCCGGAGTGCTGACCATCGCCTTGCCCGTGCCGGTCATCGTGTCCAACTTCACCATGTTCTATTCGCACACGCAAGCGAGGTCCAAGCTGCCCAAGAGAAGACGGAGGATCGTATCCGTGGAACAACCCAGGAGGATCAGACAGAGGCCTGGAGATGGGATCATCCACCATAGAAGGGTCAACGCCATCAAGCACCATCCCACCACCCTCAAGAACCTGGTAGCGGTCAAGTCAGGTAGGAGTGGTCATGGTGGTTAAAAATATGAGTCAGGGAACTGGAAAACCTGGAAAAGTCAGGGAACTTGAAAATGACCTAGAAAAGTCAGGGAAGAATGATTTGTTTTGAAAAAGTCAGGGAAATTTAACGCAGTCATGCATGGCGATCCAAAATTAATACTTCTATAAGGTTAGCTCAGGGCCCATTTTCTGAGTAGAAATTTGAAAAAAAAATTCCACATTTTCGGAGTAAAGATTTGCAAAAATTTTACGTTTTCCATGTACAAATTTACACAATTTTCCACGTTTTTTCGAGTATTTATTTGAAAATTTTTCACGTTTTCCGAGTACAAATTTGCATATTTTCTACGTTTTCTGAGTGCAAATTTTCAAAATTTTCCACGTGTACTAAGTACAAATTTTCAAAATTTTCCACGTGTACTAAGTACAAATTTTCAAAATTTTCCACGTTTACTAAGTACAATTTTTCAAAATTTTCCACGTTTACTAAATACAAATTTTCAACATTTTCCACGTTTACTAAGTACAAATTTTAAAAAAAATTTCACGTATTCAGAGTACAATTTTTTTTTAAATTTTCCACATTTTCCGAGGTTAAAATTACAAAATTTCCCAAATTTTCCGAGCACAAATTTTTAACATTTTCCTATTACAAAATTTTCTTATTTTAAAATATGTTCGTGCAAGTTTTTTTAATTTTGTAGAAAGATTTCTTTGTGAATTTCCAAAATATTCGTTAGTAAATTTTAAAAAATATTTTTCAGTGTCAATATTAGAAAATATGTCAATTTTTCACGTTGTCATTGGTCAGGGAATTTATTTTCTAAAACCTTGAAAAGTCAGGGAAGTTCTAAATGAAATTTCTGAATGAACCCTGGACCACAAAATTGTTCATAACTGGAATAACCATAGTTGAATATCATTATTCCATTTAAAGTAAAATTATAAATGTGGTATAGGGAGGGCCCCGTTTCTTATGATTTGATCGAAGAGTTGCTCTAGTGATTGCCAAGTGCAATACGATCGAGCTTCACTTTTTCAGAATGGATGTTCAATAGAAGTTAATTGGACTTTCGAAACGAAAAGTGAAGCTTCGCTCTCTGACGTTTGTTTTTCATATTGAACGAGCATTTTCCCGCTATTATTTTTCTAGGAAACGTAAACGGCTTGGGTAGCCACACGTCCCGGAGCATGAGTCAACCTTTGACCCAAGTGTTCGGAATTCCGGGAATTCCCATGCCACCCAGAGTCCTGAGTGGCTTCGACATTCCGTCCTACGTGCCACCCCTACAGGCTCGGCCTCCCACGGTGACCAGTGACTGGCCACTACGTCCACCGGCCTTGTCCGAAGAATCCAAGCCCCTGGCTGACCAACAGAGGGCGCGAACCACGTGGGGCTCCACGCCCCTCCTCAATCAAGTCATGTTGGCCAATCGCGAAAGAGAGGTATTTCATACTTCGTTTCTTATGACCATCTACGCAACTTTAAGGGTACTCAGATAGTGGCTAATTTTGGGATCGTGACTTTACGACTACCCGAAAATGCAATTTCTAATGTTTGTTTGTCTGAGTACCAGGCCCAGGGAGAGGGGGTGCAGAGGGAGCATTCTCCCGGGCAATTATTTTCTGAGTAAAATTTGCAAAAATTTCAACTTTATCCAAGAACAATTTGGAGATTTTTCCGAGTTAAGTTTCAAAATGTTTAACATTTTTCCAGGACAAATTTGCAAAATTTTCAATATTTTTCGAGGACAAATTTACAAAATATTTAACGTTTTCCAATGATAAATTTGGAAAATTTTCAACCCTGTTTGAGTATAAACTTGTACAATTTGAAAATTTTTCTACCTCTGACGAATGCAATTTCAAAAACAAATTTCTACCTTTTACGAATGCAATTTGAAAAATTTTCTACTTTTTACAAATGAAAATTCGCAACAATTTGTAAATGTTTTAACTTTTCCAAGTAAAAATTTTTAAATTGTTTAACAACATTGTTTTCGATGATAAATTTACAAAATTTTCCATTATTTTTGAGGAAAAATTTACACAATTTACCACATTTTTGTTGTTGAAATTTTTTAACCCTTACTATGTACGAATTCTCAAAATGTTGCGCTCATTCCGAGTACAGATTTGTAGAACGTTTTAATTTTTTTCAAACCAACCTTTTCCAAGAACAAATTTGAGAAATTTTTCAAAAATTGCTAAGTGTGAATATTTTAAAATTTTAAAAAAACCTTAAACTCTATTTAGAAAATGTTGGCAAAATTTTTTTGAAAAAATGGGCCCTGAAGAAACATTGCAACCCAAGAAATAATTCCTTTCAGAGGGCCTGCTGAGTACCCCTATTAAATGACGTAAATTTTCGGTATAATTTAGTCGTTAAAAACGTCATTCTTTGTGATTCTTATCTGGTTATAAAAATACTAATTAACAGACGTCACTTTTTTATCATTGTTGTTGACTCGTTAACAACATCATTGTCCATCATTTTTAATGATTATGAAAACCTTCACGAACCGACTTCAGTTTTTGATGTATATTTTTTCGATATTTTGGCGTGTGTTTCAACGATTTATGGACTCCTTGAAACGACTTCACTTTTAGGTCATTTTTCAATCGATTCAACAACTCGTTGAAATTTGACATCCTCATTTCTTGGCTCCTTTTCAGTTTTTTTTAAGATAAATTTTCTTCTAGAAAACGTTAACTTTAAGGCGATCTATCTGTAGAACTCAACCTAGCTCGCAAGACTAAAAAATGTAATGATAAACAATTAAAACATTTTGGCAGTTTGCCAGATTTGTTGACAGTTTTGATAATGTTTGACAATTTTGATAATGCTTAATAGTTTTATGAATTTTTCGACAATATTGCGAATTTTGGACAGTTTGGAAAATTTTTAGAAAATATTGCTTATTTTTTAACAGTTTTGAAGTTGTATATGGACAATTTTGATAATGTTCGTCTGTTTTGTGAGTTTTTCAACAATATTGCAAATTTTTGACAGTTTTGCAGATTTTTAGACAATTATTGCTAATTTGCAACGGTTTTGAAAATTATTTGACAGTTTTGCTATTGTTTGACAATTTAAAAATTTTGATAATGTTTGACAGTTTTGTGAGTTTTTCGACAATATTGCAAATTTTTGACAGTTTTGAAGATTTTTAGACAATATTGTTAATTTTAAACAGTTTTGAAGATTATTTGACAGTTTTTCTAATATTCACAGTGTGAAAATTTTGAAAATTTTAAGACAGTTTTGTAAATTTTTCGAAAATATTGAGAATTTTTGACAGTTTTCCAGATTTTTAGACGATTTTGCGAATTTTTGACAGTTTTGAAAATGTTTGACAGTTTGGAAATTTTGAAAATTTTAAAACAGTTTTGTGAATTTTTCGACAATTTTCAGAATTTTTAAAAGTTTTGCAGTATTTTAGACAGTTTTGCTAATGTTCGACAAATTTGAAGATTATTTGACAGTTTTGCTATTGTTTGACAATTTTCATTATGTTTGACAGTTTTGTAAATTTTTCGACAATATTGTGAATTTTTGACAGTTTGCAGATTTTTAGACAGTATTGTTAATTTTAAACAGTTTACAAGATTATTTTACAGTTTTGCTTATGTTTGATAATTTGGACATTTTGAAAATTTTACGACACTTTTGTGAATTTTTCGACAATATTGCAAATTTTTGACAGTTTTTCAGATTTTTTGGCAGATTTGCTAATGTTTGATAATTTTGTGAATTTTTCGGCAATTTAGTTAATATTTTGACAGCATTGCAAAGTTTTGACGGTTAGGAAGATTTTTCGACAGTTTTGCTAATGTTTGACAATTTTGTTATTAATCATCCATTTTGTGAATTTTTTTGAAAATTTTGTGAAGTTTTTCGCGATAATTTTACGAAATTTAACTACAATTTTGCGAATGCTTCGACAATATTACAAATTTCCGACGGTTGGAAAGATTTGTCGACAGTTGTTATTTTTCGACAATTGCTAAATTGTAAACAATTTCCAGAATTTTTGAAAAAGTTGCAAAATTGAGGAAAATTTGAAAATTTTCGGTATGTTTGCAATTGTGGAAAATTGTCAAAATCATCGACAAAATTGTCAAATTTCTTAGTTTTCCAGTTACATATTCTGTTGTAGATACGAAGTTAAAAAGTTATTCGTTTCATAAATAATTGGACGATTAAACTAATAATTGGGAGGGGATGGAGTTGAATCGGGAATCGGAAAAATTAATTAAATTGTGATGTTGAGGTCCATCATGATCAGACTGCTTAGTGTAACTTAAATTGTATAATGATTTCTCCTGCCACATGGTACTATGTACTGACTGCTGGATAACGAATTGAATTGAAATAGATTTGAAAACAGCGCTGTCTTCTCCCATTGCCCCTTTAATGCGAGCAATCACTGCTAGCTCCGAAGTAACGAGCGATTGCCATCTTTAAAAGGATATTTTGCATTAAAAGGGCGTTTTTCTAATATTTTTCTTTGGTTTTTTTCGCAGACTTTTCAGAAGGAGTGTTCTAGCGGCATTTGTCATCACTTCCTGCCCAATCAGATTCCGCTTCCGGCGAATCCTCGTCCCGTATCGCGGCGCTCCTCTCCGGCGGCTGTCGCCTTTTCGACAAGTGACGCCCCCTGTACGTGACTCCGAGCGACAATCCTAATATTTTGCGCACGCGATCGATATCCCACAATGCCCCTCTCTTCCCATAATGCCTCTTTTTACCGTTTCCCACAATGCCTCTCTTCCATTCTACCCACAATGCCTCTCTCTTACTCTATCTCCCTTAATCCCAACCCGTTTAATTGAAGCTTCCGGTCTACGACCCTTTGGCTCCATCTGGTGGCCTCGTGCGACAACTTCGAATCGATTTAGATGTTTTTATTTTATCTCCTTATCGAAATATTAAAAATGTTGAATTATAAAGGTCTGAAATAAAATCATTCTTGGATTATAAAAGTCCAATATTATTTTCATTTTTAAAAATTCGCATATGAGTCCTTAAAAAAATTTCAAAATTTCCTGAATTTATGAAAAATCGGAATTTTTTATTAAGCTAAATTCTAAATTTCTAGAATTTAGCTTAATTAAAATTCATATTTTTCCTAAATTTAGGAAATCTAGAATGTTGCTAAATAAAAATTGCTAATAAGAATTTGCTAAATAAATACCGGGTATTCAGATTTCTCATAAATTTAGGAAATTTAAAATTTTGCTAAATAAAAATTCAGATTTTTCGTAAATTTAGAAAATTTGGAATTTAGTTTAATAAAAATTCAGATTTTTCATAAATTTAGGAAATTTGGAATTTCGCTATTAAAATAAAAATTCAGATTTTTCATAATTTACGAAATTTGAAATTTAGCTAAATAAAAATTCAGATTTTTCATCAATTTAGGTAATTTGAAATTTAGTTTTATAAAAATTCAGATTTTTCATAAATTTAGGAAATTTAGAATTTAGCTTAATAAAAATGCAGATTTTTCGTAAATTTAAGGAAATTGACAATTTTGCTAAATAAAAAAAAAACTTTTTCATAAATTTATGAAAAATATGAATTTTTATTAAGCTAAATTCTAAATTTCATTACATAAATCCTAATTTTCTAAAGATGAATGCTTTTTTTTTCTAAGATGATAAATTGATAAAAATTTTGTTAAACAACTTGACCAAAAATTGCGAAAACCAGTTTTTAATGATGTTTGGAGATTAAAGTTGTAATTTCGGTATAATTTCAGATTAACATTCTGAGAATACGTTTATTTTTTTTATAAAAATTCAGGATGTTTAGTTTATGTTATCTTAATAATTTTTTTATTTAGTAATTATGTTTTTCTTAATAATTCTTTTTTATTTTTAGGCTTACTGTTGATTTAATTGTGATGCATGGAAGCCGTTTTGCATGCTGTTATAATTTAATCTCCGATTACATTTAGTGAAGGTAAGATAAAGACATACGAAAGTTGTGTTCAAAATTCAAGTTTTACAAATTCGTGACATTTTTATACTGTATTTGCCACTGACCGATCAAAACTAATCAATCTGAAAAATTAATTTTTTGTATTTAATAATACTGAGAAAAGAATAGAATTTAAATATTTATTAAATCTAGTAGAAAAAATCTCAATTTAGAAAGGGGACATATGTTATTAAGGCAAATGTTAATTTTAAAATCTACGTGTAACATACGTGTTTCTTTAATTTTTATGCATAATTTTTGATGTTCAATCATTTTATATTTTTATATATATAACATACAGGTATATTTAATATATTGTTTTAGTAAACATTTATGTTTAAAATTATATTTAATTCATTTTGTCGAACAGTCTATTTCAGAAAATTTTCAAAAATGATACTATAAAATAGATTATAATCTTTCAAATTCTAATTTAGGGTTTCCCCAGAAACCTAGAAACCCCAGGTAACCTAGAAAAGTTAAGGAAGAATAATTTATTTTGAAAATGTCATGGAAATTCAACGCAGTCATGGCAATCCAAAATTAATACTTCTACAAAATTAGCTTAGGGCCCATTTTCCGAGTAAAAATTTTCATAAAAATTCCACATTTTCGGAGTACAGATTTGAAAATTGTTCCACGTTTTCCATGTACAAATTTACACAATCTTCCACGTTTTCTAAGTATTAAGTTTCAAAATTTTCCACGTTTTTAGAGTACAAATTTAAAAAATATTCCACGTTTTTTTTCGTGTACAAATTTTCAAAATTCTCTAGGTTTTCCGAGTACAAATTTTCCACATTTTCCGAGGACAAAATTCCAAAATTTCCCACTTTTTCCGAGCACAAATTTTTAACATTTTCGGATTTTCCCATTTTTAAAAATGTTTATGTAATTTTTTTTTCAATTTAAAAATAAACGATCTATGTTAATTTTTCAAAGTTGTCATTGATCAGCAAAATTGTCTTAAAACCTGAAAAAGTCAGAAAAGTCGAAAATTAAATTTCTTTAGGAACCCTAGCTATAATTATATTCTTTTCTTATATTTTCGTTTCAATGTAGATTTGCGTTATTTTCAAATAATGTTTAATGTGCACTTTATTTTGTTATTTCCAATTTTTTTTCCTGATAATTTCGTTTGTTTGATAGATATTGCATGCTCTCGTGTGTATCATGAACAACGATCCGTTTCAAAGCAGTCGTTTTGACGAAGAAATCGGATCAATATCGGAAAAATAAGGTGAGAAAAGCTATTTTTATTCATATATTTATCGCCAGACATCTGCGATCCAAAAGGCCGATCCTAACGGATTAATATACGAGAAACCCCTAAATCCTAACCAGGCTGTCTACGAGAATATCCAAAATCCTAACCAGGTAGTCAATTAGCAGACTTTTTAGTCAAAAATGCCCAACACGGTCATCGAACGACAATAATTTGATAGAAATTTGTTGTTGATAATGACAGATTCGCCAAATTTATTTCCTGAGTCAAACCTCTTTGCATTCGTTTTGATATAA
This sequence comes from Megaphyllum sjaelandicum, assembly GCA_034698745.1. Taxonomy (NCBI): domain Eukaryota; kingdom Metazoa; phylum Arthropoda; class Diplopoda; order Julida; family Julidae; genus Megaphyllum; species Megaphyllum sjaelandicum. Next base: position 5,282 of record JAQGBX010005053.1, on the reverse strand, counting down.
GGTTTATGCGTTTTAAAACGTTTTATAACGATAGAAATAAGATCAATTCGGTAAAACAAGGTGATAAAATCTATATTCATTCATAAATTTATTGCTAGACATCTGGTTTCTATAAGGGCAATCCTAACCGAGTAATATACGAGAAACATCTAAATCCTAACCAGACAGTCTACGAGAAAGTCCTAAATCCTAACCAGGAAGTCTACAGGAATTTTTGTTTTCGTCGAAAACAATGACACGATCGAAGAACGGATATTTTCATGGCAATCTGTCGAGGATATCGACAGATTCTCCAAATTTATTTCCGGAATTACAATTTGTTGCCATCGTTTCTATTTCTCTTTCTTGAATCCCCCAAAAATAGATGCAAATGACTCGTTTCTTCAAATGATTTATGGACACTCATGCTTTAGACGTGTGTTTTTTTTCATTTAATGACGAAGAGAAACAGCTGTCCGAATCGATTATTGAATTTCTTCAATAAAAAGCAAGCTTTTATGTTTTATCGAAATAGCGACAGGTTGCGCCACTATCAGCGCCGTGGAAACGCGTCTAAAAATCAATAGCGGGGAAATTGTGAACTACGTGTACTTCTATTTAAAAGCCAGTCATCATGAAAAAGTTAAAGAGAATTCATAGAGAAAATTAGGATGTCATGGATGTTACCTAAAAAAATTGGGACATTTGGTGGTAAAATTGAAACTTTTATTAACAGAATTTCCTTTTCTCTGGGAGATTTGGATTTTTCTTACATAAATTAATGTTTTTAATAAATAAATAAGATATTTCATAGAGATATTGAAATAACGGTTAAGAAATTTGGGTATTTCATGTTAAAATTGATGTTTTACATAAAAAACAAAGTTAATTTTTTGTAAATGGTTGATGATTTCTCTGAGAAATTTGGATTTTTCGTAGATGAATGAACGTTGTTAATAAATAAATTTAACTTTTTATAGAGATATGGAAATTTCAAGGGGAAATTTGGATATTTTATGGAAAAATTTAAGTTTTTTATACACAGAAATTGATTTTTTCTAAATGGTTAATGATTCCTCTGAGAAATTTGGATTTTTCGTAAATGGTTGATGATTTTTACTGAAAATTAGGATTTTTCATAGCGAAATTAGGATTTTCATAGAGGCATTAGGATATTAGGATTTTTCATAGAGACATTAGGATTTGTAATGTAGAAATTGAAACTTTTCATAGAAGAAGCAGGCTTTAATTATAGAAAAATTAGGATTTTTAATAAAAACATGTTTTAATGGATGAGTTAATTATATTTTCACAAACAACTATTAAAGGTTTCTCAGAGACATTAGGTCTTTTCCAAAACTATACGCACAGTTTAATCTCAAGTGATTTTCGAGATCTACAGAAGGCGTGACAAATTTTTCCTGTAACTCAAAAACCGTTGATAGTAATGTGGTTCGTTTTCTGCATTCGATAGTGTGTAAAACCACCAAAACTTTTTTACTTAAAGCGTCATTCTATCTTGAGCAAGTTTTGATATATTTTTTAAAAACGCTGACGTTTTTTTGAGTCCATCGATCAAGTTTAACAATGAAGTGCTTTTCCCCTTCTGTTGGCATCTTTAACATATGGTATTGATTTCTCCTAATTTTTATTCCATTTTTGGCGAATAATTGCCAGGTTTGCGTAGTAAATGTTAGTCGTCAATTTTGGTGATTATCGGAAACGATGTCCCCCTCGTCAACTGCCTTATAATTAATTTTAAAAAATGGGACAAAAGCGTCTTCGTCAAACGAGAAAATAATTGTTATTTTTCGTACTTAGAGGCGTTGGAGTAATCATCAACCTAGGTCTCAAACAAGAGATGAAAAATTTGCGCAAATATATTTTAATGACTGTTATTAAATGTCGAACTAAGTAGGTTGATCGTTCCAATTTTATTAACATTTTTGGATCTTCAACTTGGCTAAACAAAATTTTGAAATTTGAGAAGTAACATCGATGACCTCTCTATTTATGTATTTTTGTGCAAGATAGACTTTAAAAGTTGGAAAAGGAAGCAGTGTTTTTAAACATTTTATAAAAAAAATAGAAATTTAGTGTATGGGTATTAGTTTTGAAAATTTTCTTATTTTTAATCTCGTTAAAATTTATTTACAATTCTACTTTTTTAATCAAAATTTACTATCAGCTTTTAAATTTTGATACAAAAAAAAATTTTAAATCTGATAATTTATTTTTAAGTATGGTTTAATAGTTTTTTTTTAAGAAAATTAAACAAACATTTTTAAACTGTTTTTAAAAATAAGTTTTTTATTTATTTGATCATCATTTATAATTCTAATTGATAACCAAATTCCTGTAAACTCTTTTTCTGTATACCCTTTTCGACAAGGGGTGTAATTATGTTAAAATTTAAATTTTATTGTTTTCATCTTACATTTTTTAATTATAGTTTACTAAAATGTAACATTTTTTAAATTCTACATTTTTGTAAAATGTTATAAAAAAATCTTAATTTCGACTAATTTAAATAATCAAAATTTGTATATAAAACGTGCAAAGAAAGTTGTATCAAAATTAAAAATATTTAAAGTCATCCATACCAGCTTCCTATTTCGACCCAAAATGTAAATATAAATTATTTTAGATAAATTTTCTATAAATTGTTTTAATATCATAAGTTATATTCCTCATATTGGACTTTATTTTTCCTAAATCTGTTCATATATAAATTCAGCATTTTATCCAAACTTTTATATTTGTAACTTTAGTTTCAAACAAAATTCTCTAAATATTGTTACTTAAACTTTTCTAAATTGTTACTCAAAATTTTCTTAAAATTTCTACTCAAAATTCATTAAATATTGTTACTAAAAATTCTCTAAATATTGTTTCTCAAAATTTTATAATTATTAATTGTTACTCAGAAATTTCTAAAAAATTGTTACTCAAAATTCTCTAAATATAGTTATTTAAACTTCACTAAATATAATTACTCAAACTTTACTAAATATTGTTACTTAAAATTCTCTAAATATCATTACTCAAAACTTGCTTTTTTGTATTTCATGAATGATATAATTTTTTATTCTCAACTTATATATGATAATTCAGATCTCAATTTAATTTGATCAAGTTTTCGTTAAAATTAAAGATATCTTAATTCGATTTTATTTTACAAGTTATCTTCAGCCATCTCATTAATCACATGTTTCTCATTTCTTCAAAACATTAATAGAAATTCGAGTCCCCATTAATTAATAAATTCTGAATTTCAAGTTTTTCGACCAAAATAGAGCGTAGGAATTGATGCTTTTTTTGTACATTATGAGCGATCCTAGGCTGGCAATTAATCATTGAGAAGCACAAAAAAGGCTGGAATCGTAGAAAGTTGTGTTCATTCATCAAATTCAATTTTAATGGCGTCCTTTCAACGATTATCAATACCTTCATGTCGGTCTCTACGATAACAACTTTTATATCGAGATGCCTTTTCTTTTTCATCTTGTTTATGTTCTCTTAGATCCTTTTTAGAGGAGACGATGACATATCGTGTTTCACACCAAACGACACAGCCAATAATACTCAACGAAATCAGTTTTTTTAGTTCAATGTTGAGTTATTGAGATCAATGCGGCTATCTTTAACTTCATTTTTGCTGAAGAAATGCATCTGGAAATGTATTTGACGAAATATATTCTAAAAATTCATTTCAAAATGCACTTAGATTGAGACAAATATCGGTTTAAAACTATATTTCAAAATGAATTTCATTATTCATATTAAAATTGCCTTATCAAATATACATGTATTTCATAATTATCTTACTTGATAAATTTAAAAAATGCTATACCAAATATACGAGGTATTTCAATTTACCTTACAAAATATATTTCAAAGCAGCCTCCTTACTAAATATATTTCCAAATTGTCTTGCCAAATATATATCAAAGTTATCTTAGCAAATATATTTTAAACTTGTCTTACCAAATAAGTTTTCAAAATTGCCTTACCAAATATATTTTAATTTGCCTTACAAAATATATTTCAAAAATACTATACCAAATATATTTCAAAATTTCTTTACCAAATATAATTCAATTTGTCTTACAAAATATTTTTTTTTCAAAACAACCTCCTTACCAAATATATTTCCAAATTTTCTTGCCAAATATACTTCTAATTTGCCTTAACAAATACATTTCAAACTTAGCAAATATATTTCAAAACTGCCTTACAAAATATATTTCAATTTGCCTTAAATTTATTTCATATTGAATAATTGCTTTAGCAGATATATTTCAGTTTCCTAATTATATAATATGTTTACTAAGTACTAAATATATTTAAAAGATGTATTTATTTCAAAACTGCTTTAGAAATATATTTCCAAATTGCCAAATTACCAGATTTATTTCAAATAGCCTTACTAAATACATTTTATATTGCCTTAGCCGGTATATTTCAAATTTTTTCTACGAAATATAATTCGAAATTGCCTTACAAAATATATTTAATAACGCATTACAAAATGTATAACAACTTACAAATAACAATACATTTTTAAATTGCATTTCGTAAAAAACTGTTAAAATATTATTTGAAATATATTCGAAATTCATTTTTTCATTCATTTTGTATACCGTATTTTGAAATGCATTTAAAATTATTTTAAAATGCATCCCACGTCTTAAAATGAATTTCTAAATGCATGGAATGCAATCACCTTACTTTTCAAAATGTGCAACGTACCGTATTGCATCTATCTGAGTACCCCAGAAGCTTTTCTAGTGGTGTTTTTGTTAGTCGTGAAGTGACATATGTGTAAAATGTACGAGCCCATTGTTACAATTGCATTTAAACCAATTAACATATTCCTTTTTGCGCACGTGACTTCACGAAGGCCAAAAGTACCATTCGTAAATCTTCGATCTGAGTATCCCTTAATTGTATTCTATTCTGTAAAGTACGTATTTCAGAATTTTTTTGAATTAGACTTTCTTTCCCAAACTAAAAGTCTGGGTCAGTGCCAAAATGGCGATAAAGGATACGTGGACGCAGTGCCGTATTAACCTGGCAGGGCCGCAAGGCTTCAAAGTTTCTTTGGGCCCCTGAACCTTTCACAAAATTTGGGCCTCACAAAATTTCACAAAATGTTGAAAATTTGTTCTCAAAAACTGTGGAAAATCTTGCAAATTTATACTCGAAAACATGGAAAATGTTGTTAATTTGAACAGGGAAACCTGAAGAATTTTGCAAATTTCTCCTCGGAAACCGTCAAATCTTTTGCAAATATCTACTCA
>JAQGBX010005052.1:0-14323 GCA_034698745.1 Megaphyllum sjaelandicum | reverse complement strand
TTTGGGATCAATCATGACCAGACTAATTAGTCTGATTTAAATTGTATGATGATCCCCTCTGCCACATGGTACTATGTTCTGACTGCAGAGTATAGGATAGAATAGAATAGGGGGCAACTAAGGCCATATAGTGTTCAACGATTGCAGTTAGGGGTAAGCCCTAGCGCCTGAGTACCTGCAGAGGCTTTAGGATGCCTTCACTAGTTACCATTATCGACTTAAATTACATTCCACTGTACAGGTTGATTTTCTGTCAAAGTCAAATTTGGAATTACAACTAGCCAAGAACTAGTGTAATTTGATTCCACCTATTGTACGATTTCTAATTAAAGTTGATATCTGTAGAATACACAAGTCAATATAAAAACCTTTTTCCTTTTTGGTGAAACCACCCCAATTAAGAATGTTGTTTATAATGCAAAATTACCTAAATTCATTAACTATTGCGACATTTAATCTAAAAAAACCTTCAAAGTGCGTTTCAATTTTATTACGCAGTAAGTCCAGATTCGAGTTGAACACGCATAAAATGGCAGTGCATCGTAGTCCAAAAAAGGGGGTGTTTACTTCATACATTGCATAATCAATTCATTCACATTTTTAATGCGCACTTTTTACGTTTAATGATTAAGTCGATTGCCACGAACATAATCATCGGCATAAAAGCTGGGCGAAACCCCATGGATCATCGATTCTTTTCCACGCTGGGGGTTTATTGGGTTCTAGTACGCTGGTTGTGATATATTGCATATCATGAAATTCAGTCGAAACAACGAAAACTACATTCACGATGTCTTCTTTGAAACTTGTCAATAACCCGAGGTTTATTAGAGACCCGCGGTTAAAAGATCGGAGACTGAGGATTCGTATAATCATGACCGACACATTTTCAAACATCTCTTCTGCGCATTTCATCGAATCACGTCGCAGATTTTCGGACATATTTTGGGGGAATGGGGAATATAAAAAAAGGTAAAGCGTGAATATAATAAAGCATACCAATGAAACAACAGAATTCTGGAAATTGCTCCCTCTTCTATATGAAAACCACGGCATACGTTAACTATTGATCCAGCCTCTTAATAGTCTTGACAACACGTTTCCCTAACCATAGGCGAAGCTTTTGGTTCGACATTTCGTAAAAGTATATTTATCAAGTTTTACTAGAAATCTTTATTTAACAATAGTCATGGCAATAATTCATAAATCACGTTTGCAAATAGGGTCGTTTCCGAGCGATTTTAGTCGTTGAAAACGAGATTCTACCGAAAGTAAATCATCGTCTCTCAATGGCGTCGTCGAAAACAACAGCTTGGCACAAGAGACCACAACATGAAGAAGCATAAAGCAGCCATTTTGCGCACCCCAAACATGGACATTTTTGCAAGCATGAACGTGCTAAAAGTTGGGCCACTTACGATCTTAAAGCTGCATCCAAAGCGACCGTTCTTTCTCCCTCCACTCCTTCATCCTTTGGGGCAACAGAAGCCAACATAGCTTTCCTGTCCTCGGCTTTTTGGAAACAACAGCTCGTGTGCAGCCATTTTGCCCGTACTTTGTCAGGAACAGCAGAACAGTACGGAGAATTATTAGAAAGACTTCCAAACGCTAAACTAGACTTGATATTACAGAACGCTTCGTCCAATACTACATTTTTTAATCTACTACATGAATTGAATAAAATTTTTCGAAACATTTAAGACGATTTAACGGTTTTTCGCGAAAATACAGCACAAACAAACCAGAACAACAATCTCAAACGCCGCGTACCCGTCGAATGACGTTTACATTGCTCCTTCTCCTTTCTTGCTCGACGCGACGCTCGTGGCAGAATGTGACGTCTTTCTTCGTGGCAAGAAAAGTAAATTCGGCAAAGCGGTGATCTCGATTCCTTGCCCATTGAAAAAGCATCGCGCGAACCAAGCCACCGAATTAACCGAATTTCCACCATTAACGATACCGGGTGAGGCAAAAGTAATTCAAACCAAAATTGCTTTCCGAATTGTGATTTATTTCAACAGATCGACTTTATACGTAACGAGTTAAGCGTAACATTTTCCAGCATCATCAACCATGGGCGCAATGCCCTTTGGTAACATAGAGCTTAAGCATAAAATTACCGCCGAAATAAATACGCAGCAGTACTTTCTCATGGAAAACCCTAATATGACGACATTTATGATCAGTCCTTTTATTAGTCCTCGCATCTCTCCCTTTGATGAGATGCGAATGTGTATTAACCTATGACGGACGAATTTCGTCATAAGTGTATTTCCACCTAGAATTTCCAAGGAATAAAACTAAATTATAATTTCGATTCTCTCGAAACAGCGAGTATATGCCGAAACCGAATCAATTTCAGTCGGTGAAAGCGGCAACGCCCCAATTAGGGAGGGTCGTCCATGAAAATTTCCGTACTGACGCGAAAGCGCATTGAAAGCCATTGAAAGCGCATAAACGCGGGAGTTTCAAATATAAAAGCGCTTCTTCTAACTGCTTTTTACCAAACTGGCTCTTTTTCTAGGTGCAGCCACTACTGTGGTGCAGCTTGATGCGCGTTATTTTCGTTCTACCAATAGCCTCGCATTATCATCCGAGGAACACCACGCCCGCTTCAACCATACATTTCTCCTATTTACAATCTTCATCAGAGGAAAGAAGGTGTGCGCGGTTCGGTTAAGGTACATCCGTCGCTTATTTCTCTGAATTTTTGCTTTTTATTTATTTGCATTTGATTACCTAGAATTTGGCGAGATTCGTAACGATTGGTATTAATTGCTCCTTGGTTCATTTCCAGATTTCTTCGGGACAAAACGGTATCGAGCGTCTTTTGTGATTTTCTACTTGTTGCTCTTCCAGAGAAGTCAAACAGGTTGGATTTCATTTTTCCAAAAAATCGACAATGTCTCTCGGTCGTCTGAAAACCCAAGATCACGACACGAATGTGGCCGCGGAATGCTTGGTGGCAATGTCCAATTCTAGGCCGACGGTATTTCCTCAAAAAATCGAGGTAGAAGTTTCGGACAATGGGCAGCAGCAACAACAGCAGAACAACGAGTCTTTGTTCATGATCGCTCGCATATTAACGGATTTAAATCGCATCAAACAAGATCCCGTGCCTATTGACATAGACCCCGAAGAATGCCACAAAACGATAAAAACGCAGCGGAACAGTGCCAAAAGCCATCCTGCAAACGTGAAACAAACTGTAGAAACAAAGGGCCGAACCCCCGCAACGCGAACGAGGCCAACTCATCAGGGGGACAAGAAAAGCGCTTCTGGTCCACGTGCTAGCAGAAAGCTCAATGAAAAGTTATTTCGGTGCCACTACAAGGACTGTCTTAAAGTTTATGGAAAAAGTTCACATCTGAAGGCGCATCTTCGAACACATACAGGTAATTAAATGAATTTCAAATAGTCTCTTAATTTTACGAAACGAAATCAATTAACCCTTCAAGTTTTTTTTGGTGGATTTTTTGCCTCGTCTCCTAAATTACCCCACTCTCCTTTGTGCTATCTTCCCAGACACACAAGCTCGGTAATAATTGATATTTTCAATACTATCATTTTGATGCGCGTGTGTATACAATGATGTTACATCAAACGTTGTTTAAATCATCGACAGTCTGCAATACTCTATTCGTTAATTTAATATAAAACTTATCACATCTAGAGTGATCACAATTTGCGTTGAATTCTGCAACACACGCTTATATTTACTGGATTTCGTTCGTATTCTATTGTTTGCATTGCACCACTTGGTACAACCACTGCAAGAGCGTGCCACACCCTTTCAACGGTGCATTGCCGTGGACTAGCTTTCTTCTATGGCAAAGAGCAACTAGCATGATTCGATTTTCAATTACTGATTTAATTATTAATTGAAATACGTTATTGCTGCTGCTAAAATAACGTCAATAAAATGAACGGGATATTTTCGTTTGGTATAAATTTGGGTTGCATTCCCAGCAAAATTAGAAGACAGCTGGCCGTTCGAGCATCTGGACACATGTTTTGGATGAGAAAATTATATTTAATAATAGGCTTTTATTGGGGGGCCAAAATTTGGCTTGATCGAAGGTTTTTTTTACAAGAAAATTCGTATGGTAACTATAAAATATTGCAGGGGGGCGTACATTCTGAGGTTTCTTTGTTCTAGTTTGCAAATCCCAATTAGAAGTTTTACCCAAAAGCTCTTTTTTTAATGCAATTTTCTCAGAAATATTTAGGAACAGTCCGTCGACTAAATGAAACAAAGGAAATGAAAGCCTGCATCACTCGGTATGCAGTTTCCCCTCCATACGCTAAATTTGTAGAGCCACGCCTTCTTTAGACAAACCATCCGTGGATACTAGTTTCCCAGAATGAGATTGCGTGATCACAAAAATAACAAAATTCGTGCCCACTAACTACCTCGTCAATCGATCTGCGCTGAATTTATGAACATACATGAACGCAACATTTATGAACATTGCAATTAGGTAAAAATTCATACGGTACTTGCTCATTTTGTTAGTACTCGTACCGACCAATACAGCGCAGTGACATATTCTTGGTAGACAAATGTCGCCAAAACAGGTTTCTGGTATTTAGGGCTTACCGACGTCACAAAATGACTACAACATTTCGCCTTCAAAACTTTGTACCCTATTGCCACCGAGGCAGACCACTGCTCGTTTAGGTGTTAACCCAGTTAAACAAATTGGGAGAACAACCTAGACGCTATTCTCATCAACCGTGTCGATGCGGATGGACGCCCTGCAGAAAACCCAAGTGATGGCTGCTCGTGTGATTGCTGCTGTCCAAGATGAAGTTTTACTTTAAAAAAATGGAAATAATCCGAAATGAAAGGAAGCATCGCATGGCGCGATTCATTTTACCTGTTACAAAATAACGGAGATGAATTTGCAACATTGATTCCTGAAATTGCAACGTTAGCTAAATGCATTATTCCGCTATTTTGCGGGTATTTCCTGAACCATCGTCGGAAGGTTTATTTAACCGTTATCAGTTAAATGTTTTCTGCACGAGCGTGCACATTTGCTAAGCCGCTGGAAGATCCCGATAATACTTTTGAGATCTTGCAAGCCCAATATTTGCAAAGTAGCTGAAAGCACACAAGTTCGTCAAATGCAAGCAGCTTTGGACGCTACCCTGCAGAACCCCCCTCCAGTAGCCCGAACGCTTCTAATGTTAGCCAAGAAATGGAACAAGGTCATTTAAAAAAGCGTTTTTTGAGACGTTTCCAAAAGTATGAAACCAAGTTGCGCGGAGATGCGGGAATCTAGTTCTTCGAAACTACTTTAGAAAAGGGTTCGGGAGAGAAAATAACTCGGCTGGGCAGGAAGCGAACAGAGTTTGCATTTAGCTTACAGTGTCGAAAATGCGATAATCCCTCGACCTACTGTAGAAACTATCCGGTTTTTCCACGTAGGCGCAGATGTTAGGCCACTTCAGTTTTTAACGAGTGTCAGAATTGCCTGTTGGGACCAATGTTCAAGGGTATCATCAGCTGACCTTCATCGTGTAACTTTTTCATAAAAAAAAGATATTGCCTACTTGGGTTACTGATACATCTCCCAAGTTCGTACTCTGGATTTGTTTGCGGAAGTACGATGAATTGTCTCAGCTTTGCATTAACTCCGTTATCTGGACTGGACGACACGCACCGTGCTGTCACGACAAAGATAAGACGGGTTGTGCCACGGGCCACCCAGACAGGGGAAAGTCGTGCATTTCTTCCCGAAGAACTTCCTCGAGCATTTCGTGGGCTATTGCACAAATAAAAAATTTCTGAATGCAATGCATTTTTACATGAACAACTGCCACTGACAGAAAGGTGGTCAAGGGTGACTGGGTCTCTTTTTACGAGATATCAGAAGGCTAGTTTAGACAAGAAAAATCACGTTTCCCCAATCGGATAAGATTTTTTTTGTAAGAGGCACGTGCCTGCTGCATTGAATCCAATTGAAATCAATTAATGGGGGACTAATTAAGCTCGAACTGTTAAATCCTGATTAACCATAAACCTACATATTAAAGGTTGATAACAACTAGCCATAAGACCGCACTCAACGAATTGATATGTGTGCCAGGAGAGCGATTCTGTAGATTAGAAATTAATTAGAACTGAGATTATTAAACGACCCTACCAAATAAGACTGGGTGGTTCTAAGCTATCGATTCCTTTTGGTAGAGAAATTAATGATACGCGGTCATCTAACTGGGCCAAACTCAAATCGTACAAAAATGTGAAGAAAAAAAATTCGGCGAAAGTGCCCTCATCAAATCTATGAATCTTTGCTTAGAAAATTTTAATCCAAGATTCCTCCGGTTTACAAAAGATGGCTCGTTTGGAGACAAAAGAAATTGTATCGGAAAATCATTTTCCATCATGGCCGGTACACATGTACGGTCGAATGCGATTTTTTTTTTATTCCGAAATCCTTGCGGGACACTTGAACTGACAAGTCGCACCGTTCTTGACCCAGAATCTTATCTTGATTTGTGAACCTTAGGAAATGGCACAGAGCCAGACAGCTGACTCGCATGCAAAAGTAGGTGGGGCACGTGCTACGAGGTATCAAATAAAAAGAAGAAAAAAACCTGAAACCTTGGTTGAATAGCGAGCTTGCCATGGGTAAGGCTCGTACGTGGTAAGAGTAATTTTGCCCGAAGAGAACCCAGACGGGCAAAGCAGGCTATCAATTCTTCCTGAAGACTAGTTTGCCATTCATTTGACATTCGCCAAACAGACAGGCAGTCACCTGTATGCAAATGAAGGGGGGTTGTTTCCTCGCATCTGTCGGCCGTGCCCACTTCCCCATACAATCAATGAATAAAGAGTGAGGAGAACGCTTCATTGTGGGTGCAATGAACGCCGCTTCTGTTCGGGCAGGGGGTGCAAACTCTTCAACCTCCAGCATGCCAAAACCTGAAGGCTTCTTGGGCCAATGCGTTTAGTTCCAACGTCTTGCATCGGATTCCATAGCTTCTTCTCATTAGGTCACGGAGGTGCAACTGCGCGACGTCTCCAAATTTATATAAATCATCAACTACGAATTTGTTCCGATTTTGAATTTACTTGGCAAGTCGTTTTTCTGCAGCATTTGCGAGACATGCTCGGCAGCTGGCTATGATCATTCCCAGGGCATTTTTGTGTGTCTAGAAGCTATCAGATTTGATTGATATTGACAGTATTCTTCCATGGCATCTTACACGTTCAAAGGGAGCCAGAATCCATAAAATGATTGGCATTTGGTTCCAATATTTATTAGCAGTCGCCAATTCCACGATCCAACGAAAACACGACATCGTGCCATTAATTAATTAATGTTATATATTAATTAAGCCACGTGCATCTTTTACTTGGACGTTTGCCACCCTATAGATCCGAGGAAGCCAGTGTCGCTTAGTGGTAAGCTTCTGCAATACCACTGAGCGACACTGGTTTTCAAATGACTGGTAACAAGCTCAACGTGAACGCAGCTTATAGAGCTTAAGAAACGAGCTAATACATGTAATGTGCACGCATTGAAATTGCGCTGGTCCAATTTAAATTCCCGTTACGATGTTTTTATGGAAGAACTGTTATCGTATTAAAACACGCGTTATTTCCTACGCAATTAGTCGCCATTCTTTCCAGGTACTTTCAAAATTAGTTCCTGCCTTATCAAATGGGCGGTGTGAATACGGTAGTTGCCTTAATTGTCTGTATGCTCGGATTTTTTTATTAATTTTTTTCTCCAGAACGATGCACAGGGTCAATAATTGAGGCTGGACGAGAACTGCTTTTTTCACATCGTTTTTAAACGTCTACTAGAGGAATTTTGAAATAAATGGTGGTTGGAAGATATTTGCAAATTGCGTTTCGTGGGCTTATTTCCGCGTACACCCCACCTGTTATCTAACACGAGTTGAGAGGAGCCCAATTTTTTTTGCATCTTTTCTTGCAATAAAAAATATTCTTAAATAGGGAACATGGACGGTTTTTTTTGCAGTTAGGGTAAGGGAGTTGTCTGTCTGATACGCGCAGTATAGGTCTACGGTTGAATAGGATGAAATAATGGGGTTCCTAATGCAATTTCATATTCAGGACCTTCGCAGAAGCAGCCATGGTTGGAAACGCAGCGTTTCGAGAATAATTTAAGCGAAGTGCGTAAAACGAGGCATTGAGGACGTAATCTGTATTTGACAAGCGCCTTCATGTTCGTCAACAAGGCCACTCATTACGCAAACTGAAAGTTGAGTTGTTGGAACAACTTGTACGCGTACTGATACTCGTACCAGAAATACAACCCAAAGTGGGTAGCTTGCCAATTGCACGCCATGACGTTTCGTTGTCACAAGCCATGGAAAATACTTCAGGATTTTAGCAGGCCATGAGCCAGAAAATAGTTTCAGAGTACGATCGGGGCGCATCTAGGTCTCACCGAAATACCTGCGCGATCAACAGCTATTTGAAGCTTTTATGCAACGTTTTGAAATTGCCAAAGTTAAAGATGCGAGCGCATGTAATGATTATGCGGCTCAGGCCTCGTATTACTTATTTCTCGTGAGCTGTTCATAAAGGGTTTCTGCCAGAATGTTGCAGGTATCGTAGCCGCGAAGGTATACTCCACCCATCCGTTATGAACTGGATGGCACTGACCTGGGATGGCCTGGTTTTATGGCATATGGGCTGAACAAATGACACAGCGCCATGTTCGAGGGGAAAAGTGCACCGAAAAATTCACGTTTGGAACCTAAGACGGTTCCCGCCCCCTCCAAGAACAAAAAAAAACTGGTTGTTTATCATTATTATTATTGCTGGTGGTTTTTGCTGGTTAATATTTAGTGCATTTCCTGCAACCGTGCTTTGTCTGAGGGAAATGCCTCACGAATCTCCTCATAGAATTTTTTCAATATGCTTTCCTCCCACAACTTCCTTCTTTCTAAGATAACTGGATCTGGATCCTCAAAAGAGTTAATGCGTCCAATTTTGCAAAGATCATTGCTTCAGCATTTTGGATATAATTTCCAGTTTGGTTTAGGATTAAGCTCATGGGCATTACATCGACTTGACATTGTTGGTGATTTGCATTCTCCGAACACAAAGCCCACTCCAAATGTGCATGGGATGAGTCCCTGTTGTACAGATCAATTTTTTTAATTAACACGCCCCATTGAAGCAATGAAACTTATTGGCAATTGTTGTTTATTTTCAGGAGAAAGGCCATTCCCTTGCACCTGGCCGAATTGTTTGAAACGATTCGCCCGCTCCGATGAACTAGCCCGCCATTACCGGACCCACACTGGTGAGAAGAAGTTTTGCTGCCCCATATGCGATAAACGCTTCATGCGCAGTGATCACCTTAACAAACACGCCAGGCGGCATCCAGATTTTGATCCACGCATGTTGCAAAAGAGGCCAAAGAAAGCTGGGTCACTTCATTCTAATGACTGCACCAATTCGGACATGTCGGAGTCCATACCTTCACCCTGACTGGATTCGCTCGCGCATTAGCCACATTATTTAAAGAGTTGGTAGTCTCTACCGCGGAATACTCAACTATTGATCTGTTTTCAGGTTCTGATACAGAGTTTCTTTGTATTAACGTAAATGGAATTTCCCTGTTTGCAGCATCTCATTTTCAAAGATTGTTAGAGCAAATACATATCCTAGCCATAGCCTGATAGCTAACATCCAAGGGGCCATTTGGGAAAGCGACCCGCAAAATGCAGGTCACCCAATGGGATCTCTTCTGCAGTAAACATTTGGCCCATTTAGTATTTGTAATTTTATGAGACCATTAAGATTTGTACCCATTTTTGTATGTATGTGTCCTATCTGAAATGGAAACTACTATTTAAGCTTTTATTTTAACTCATTCTTATGTATTAGTTGCGGAATGCTGTTATGCCTAGCATCTGAGTGTGCGCGCTAGTGATGTTTTGATACCGAGCAAGTTTTTAGAATTGATTGTGAGTTTGTGCATTTGGCAAAAGTACTTTACAATTTCATCGTCAGTTATTATTCCTTTCATTGTGCTCCGTTGATATTATAAAATCTGAAATGCTCAATCGGTGTTTAAATCCCCTGATAAAATACAAACATTTATTATTGCCATTAATTTCTTGATATTGTGTCGTAGAATATATTTTTAACTTTGCAAAACTAGGTCTAGAAACGTTTGTCTTGAGTCATATCAGTTGATCAGGCATACTGCCATTTGATTTCTAGTTACAAAATTCATGAAAATATGAGCCTTGAAATTCTGTAAATATTTTTACTCACTTATTTTGTTCTTACTGATAAATCATTAAGAATCGAAGAATGGATGCTTTAAAGTTGGTACAACTTTGTTAAATTATGAATATTTATTCAATTTTTAGTTCTAGAATTCAGTTTCGAGTAACCAATTTTGCAATCATCGCAAATACGCTAATTTAAATAAGTACAATAATTGTTTTCGGTGCATTTATTATCTTACAGACAATTAGCAAAGTTGCGAGCACAATGCAGTTTAAAACTACACCTGGTCCCAGAGTGTAAAAATAAGCAACGCCAGTCTCCGAACTATAATTTTCCATTTATCGTATTAGTAGAAGTGACCATTGTTTAGTGAACACACTATGGGCATTTCCAGTCATAAGATGATAATCATTTATATACTATGACAAAGTTACTTAATCAATTAAATGTACACTATAAGTTATGAATCTATTTTTGTAAGCTCAAAAAATGTTATCTATAAATAGTAACATATTAATAGTATTTTTTTTCATATATTCTCATGTGCCATGCTAGAATGAACAATGCATTTACTGTAGCAGAATTATGATGAGAAGAGAGGATTTGCTCATGATTATTGATATAATCTTCGGCGTTTGTCTGATGTTAAAGAGTCTTGACAACACGATTCGCAATTTTGACACACATACTTATTTTGGCTACAAACAGAGTTGATCAAAAAATTTTTTCGTATATCAGTAACCAAACTGACATTATAATATACTGTAAATATTTTTCAAAACTTACTAAGTCAGGGGAAACCTGCAAGCTTTTACATCAAGTGTAATAATGTGCGAGTTGCAGCAAGGCAATTGAGTTTCTTATCACCTAAAAGAATTGACTTAAATGCATTGATTGGACCAACCTTGACTTTTTTCAAATAATATTAGGCAATGTCTCATGTACTGTGTATTTCATTGTTGTGCCTTTTACTGTTACCTTTTTATTATCGATAAAGTTTACCAAATATGTACAACTACCTCTGCTGTCTTTTTTTTTATTGTTCTAGCTCAAATATTGATTACTTAATTGGGATAGTTAATTATCTATCGATCTATTATTGAAAATTTACACAAATATAATTAGCCTACCTTTGAAAATCATTGTTAACAAATTCGGTTTCGAGCAACTCTGTCAAAAACGCTTCTGGTAAATCCAAAAGTTCATTTGCTACTTCAATCAACAATTCGTCAACCACAGTGTTAGATAATCTACAAGAATGTAAGTAATACTTATTAGTGCACGGTTTATGACAATTGATTAATACTATAAATTAACAAAATCTCCCATACGAGGATGCACGGAAGTCTGCTTTGTAATAATTATTTTACAGCCATTGTAACTAAACCATTCTGGAAACAAATTTGAAAAACAATAACAAGTCAGGACAGTCCACCCAGCAATTATCTTTACAGGCTAAACTAGTTTAAATTAAAAAGAGTTCCATACAGCCATTCATAAAAAAAGAATATAACACCTGCATATAACTACTGTATATTTATGCAGGCAAAAGGTCAGTTTATCATATCTTCACCTCATCATATTAAAATAATTTAAATGTGTACGTAAATCATTAGCTAATCACAATTCTCATTATTTAAAAATAAACAAGTCTAAATTTATAATTACGGAATTTATCCTAAACTGAAAGCATTTTTTGTGCATACTAGTATGTATGCTCGTATCAATGACACCAATTACTGGTTTTATCATCAAACTGCACTATTTCAAGACTTCCTAAATATGCTCATAAGAAAGTAATGCAAAGAACTACTCTAAATAAAACGATATACATACTCTTTTATTGCAGCTACGATATCCGGATTTGGTGCCAAAAATTTTCTTGCAAATGAAGTGTTATGGTGTCTAAACCTCAAGTCATGGCGTCTTAAAGGCAGGCTTGACGTCGGATCTGCAGTTTCAATCAGTAAACTGTTTTTAAGGATGAAACAATTTTGGAAAATAAAATTTCATCAGTTAATTTTATTTAGCGTTTAAAATATTGGATTGTAGAGTTAAAAAAAATATTGACTACCCTTGGGAAGGATACTGAACTTCACTTTTAGGTACATTGGCACTAGTTGCGTTCCCAGGTGAAAAAGCATTAGTGCAAAAATTGCCAGCATATACTAAAGACATTTGGAGATAAGTTATAATCGTTAAACCAGTTAAGGATGTAAGAAAATATATTGCCAATAAATTCCCAATTACCATTTGATTCCATGGTGTTGGCGTTATCACTCACATTTGTATTTACAGTTTGTAAATTTTTGCGCGTAATTTCTTCAACTTTCTACAAGAAAAAATGACAACTTATTGATGCAACATTAGTTTACTGCAGAGTAGGCCTAAATATACAAGTGTATTGTTCCATACAGTACCTCCATTTCTGATAGCATTTTCCATAAAGCTAAAGCATCAACAGGTTTGTTTGAAAGGTTTTCAGACTTCTTATGTTGCTTGATAGACTGAGACTGTTGACGCTGCATGGGATTCTACCGAATTTAAATGGAAAAAATAATTACTTGAGTTTATTATAAGAAAAGAATTAATATACTGGTACAATTTAAGATTTACCAATTTTGTGTTGTCAATAACAGATTTTGGGCTCTTTTTCAAATCAGCTGCTATCCTTCTGAAAAATCAAATGAAATAATTAAGGATTTCAACTTAGCAAACCAAAACAATTATATACTTAAATTTATATATGTACATAAAGTTGCGCAACATTGAATCGCAATTGAAATTTTAAAAACAAAAATCTGTTGACGGTATGCCAACATTTATGCACAGAATTACACCTTAAATAATGAAGGGGAAAAAGAAACCTACCTATTTTCAAGGCTTTTACTTTTAATCGAAGGTTTTGCTAACTTGCATTCATCTTTCGTCAATTGCTGAGGTTTATATGCGGCTGTTCTTCTTGCAAAATTTGTGTTCTTAAATACAAAATAGCAATACACATGGAATAACCGCAATAAACGGTAGACAATTTAATCAAACGATAAAAGTAGATCTTGTGGCAACAATCATATACCTTTGGTCTATTTTGCAAACTTAGAACGTTCTTGGATAATGCATTAAGTTTCTTATCCTTTCTTTGGTGAAGAGAAGGTTTCTCACCACTGCTGCATTGTACATTGTCACCTTAAAGCATAAAATTAAACAGGTCGAAATGGTCCAAATTAATTTGCTCATGCGTATACCTGTAGTAATGTATAACGAATTACCATGATTAACAGATGCATTTAGAGCTACGATACATTTCTTAAGCTCTTCCACTAGTTCCTTCACCGTGATGTTCTCATTATCATTCAATATAAATGCTTCGTGGTCAGCTTGACTTTTTCTGCTGCGGTCAAAATGGACTTGAGCAGATTTACTATCCGCGAACTTCCCCTCTGACCCTCCTTCAAAGCAGACTTGTCCGGCATCAATTTGTACAAATTGGGTTCCGAATTCTGTTCTGGTACAATTTGATCGGATAAACTCTGCATATAACCGCTGCTCCTTTTGTTTATATAGTCGTCGCTGAATCGAATGCAATACTTTGTCCATTTTTTGTACAGATATAAACTGCAAATTAAGACTCGTGCAATTCCTGGTAAAAGAGTACGACGGTTGTCCAAGATGAGTCAAGTGCTGCTGGGGCTGTAAACGCTCAATAATGATCGGTCCTTGGGCAGATTTCCAACTTGCAACTTCCTTGCTGATCTCCATTCTCATGACAATCTAGCTTCTATATCCAAGGGCTTTTTTCGATCAGCTAGCTAGCACATTCAATGGTGCTGTAGACTTTTTCAACGAATACATTAAATTTGTTCAATCTTACCGACACCAAAGGAGAACAGGCTTCGTAAATACCTTAGCACTTCATTCAGACTGATTTCAACTTGCACAAATTTTAGAAATTTAGACAAATTTCCCGCTTCTTATTGCCAATCGCACACGCGCATCCTTTTGTGCAGTGTCCTCGCATCATCATGGATGTCCCACAATGCACTGTAATAACTATAAGAAAGATCAGTATGCTAACTCCGCCCACTTTTA
>JAQGBX010005051.1:0-14324 GCA_034698745.1 Megaphyllum sjaelandicum | reverse complement strand
AAATGAGGAGGGGGGTGCAGTCAATGTACATGTAATTTCTGTGGGGGGTACGTACCATAATTGTCTACCAATTTCCACCTAGGGAAGGGGGGGTGTTAAAAAGTGGTAAAAAAGTGTACATGTAAATTATGAACGGCCCCTTTCTAACATAGGAACCTTATGGGGGTCATCATCAAAAAATGAAGAATACAAGAATTTTAGCACTGTATCCTCAAACCATTCACCGATTTTTTAATAGAAGTGGTTATCATAGTCAAACTCATGGATGAAAGCAAGTTTAATGTACATTGTTAAAAATGTAAGCATAATTGAATGGGACGTTCTGGCTTGATACTAATTTGTGGGAGTTTGATTATATGATAACCACTTCTGTGAAAAAAATGGCGAATGCATGGTTTGAGGATACAGTACGTGTTATTCCTTCCAATTCGTTGACTATTTTGGAAAGTTTAGGAACATTAATTAATTCTTGTATTAATTTTCTTCATTTTTTGATGATGACCCCCATGCTAAAGGTTTCTTCATTAGGAAACATTCTAATCTAAGAAGAATAGCTAATTTCATTAAAAATACGGGTTAAATATAACTCTTATTAAACATAATATTAGTCATCAAAATATTACGAAATATCATCATCACTTATGTTAATGGGATATTTTCAGTTTTTCATTATTTTGCAAAGAAAATAGATAATTTAAGCAAATTGTTTAGTCAAGTTTCCCAATTGTATGTTCAAATTAAATGTTATTATAGGCAAACATGTTTGAAAATTGTTTTTATTCTACCAATTTCTGAAATTTTACTGGTGTCCCATCAGTTTTGTTGAGCACTGTATACAAAAATAGAAATTAAAAAAAAACATTCTTCATATAAATAGAACCAAGCTCACTGATAATCTTTAATTTCAGTAGAAAAGTACACACCTTTATAACAATCGTGATTATTGTTTTTCCATCAGGCAAAATAATTGTGCATATTCAGTTAAAGGAAGATAACATACATATACAGTAGGCTATGAAAATAATATTTCAGGCTGCTCAAGGCATATGTTATCTGTACATGAGGACTAGCAGTGCACTTAGGTGAAGCATATTTAATAAGAAAATTGAATATAATTTAACAAACACCAACATGAGAAATTCAAGCACAACTAGACTGCCTGAAATCGTTTTTCCGGAAATGTTATATAATTGTTTTTGCCATCAGTGAACCAGTCCATTCCATTTTAAAGAAAAAATAAATTGTAAACTGAAGTTAGCAGTAAAAATTAAATGGATTAAAAGTATCACACAATGGGAAAAAACATGCAAAATCTCCTTCATCAAAATCACAAAATAATAAACGAACGCCTTCAATGTGCTTGCAAGTGAGATGAACACTTGTTCACATAGTTCTTTTCATGGCCAACTCAATTTTACCCAATAACCACTGAAACAGAAAATGCAATAAGTTTAAGAAATGAATCTTCAATCGTTTACTTTTAAATGTAATGTTTTTGTGTACCTTTATAACTGCTGGATCTTTTATTTCAACAATTTTTGCTGAATGGCTGCTACCAAAAATGCCAAGAGTCTTCTTTTTGCTTTTCTACATATTTCATTCAAATGACAGTTGAATTTTATATAAAATTTAAAAAGAAAATTTTTTCTGGTTAATTACTAATTACCTTTAGCAAAATCTGCAATCCTTTGTTTGGAACTTCCGTTGGAGGTTCCTTCAGTTCATCCCACGTATAATGCCACTCACAGTTCCACTGTCCAAATATTTCACCTTTACTTATCATTATTACCCTCCTAATGAAAAATTTAAAGAATTTAATTCAATTTTATTTATGCTAGAAAATAACGTTACATGGTGGTGTTATTGCTACCTTGTTTTTCCTTTTAAAATATTAATGATTATCCTTTGTGACATTCACATTATTAAATTAATATCACCAAGAGAACTCATCCAAAGTCATAAATTAAAAATGACGTTTCTAAAAATATCCTTATACGTAGCTGTCCTTGCAATTTTATTTTACTGTAAATTGTGGTTCAGATATTAAATACAACCTTATATAAACTATAACAAACTCACTTGTCAGTAACTAGAAATATCGCTTTTCCATCTTGAGTTACAACGATGTGTGCAATGTAATTATCAGTCATTGCAAACTTCCCTTTTTCTAACTCCTGATAACAGATAAATAGATAATTTATGAAATATGAAAAGCATTAGTAGAAGTAATTTCAAAAGGATCCTTCAAAAGACCTTCAACAGAGCATTTCCCTCTGCCTCATATTTATTATAAGGCTTTATGACACCATCAGGCTGAAAACATCTTGGTGCTCGTAACCTACGAACTTCCTCCGACAGCTCCGCCACCCTAACCATTAAAACAAAATCAATTTAATCTTATAATTATAAAAAAATGATCATTTATGAATTAGGAAAAATAAGCTTAATTTAATTAAAATTTACCTCTTGACTGCATCTAAGGATCCACTGGCAAAATCAATTACTCCTGATGCTGGTCTCGTCACAAGTCCAACTACACCTTTACCAACTCCTTTGAAGAACCCTTCAACTCCTTCTTGCTTGGCTCCTTCAATGGGTTTGACGAAAACGCCAGTAACTCCATCAAACACACCCTTTAAGAAAAAATGTAATTCTTGATACAGCAAAATGTGTAAGCCCAATTTCCCTTTGGCAACTGTTTCAATGTAACTTAACAAAAAAAAGTCAGAAATTTAATTGCATTTGCACAAATTTTCATGTTTCATGACCTTAATTTGATCAGTTATAGAGACATTCACTCTATATCATACACTGATTGAAGAGAACTTGATAATTTGTGTGGCGCCCCATTATCTACAGAATGGAAAGCTTATTTACAGACAAAATTAAGATGGAAGGTTCAAAGCAGTATCAATACTATATTAGCTATCACTGCAATTAAGCTTACCATTAGGCTACTTTTGAAGAACTTCCATAAGTTTCATTTTATTGCAAAATATTTTGCAATTTTAATAATTCCTGCCGATTTTGTTACACAACTTGAGAAAATTTACTTCTTTTTTTGTTTATTATGCACATATGCATATAGTGACTTTCCTAATTCAGCAGCAACTTCATTGTTAAATTATTTTTTAACATAATCTGTTAGTGCAGTAATTTAAAATAAAACTCACCATCACTAAACCTTTTCCACTTCGAGCCAGACCTTCCTGTAAATTTGCTGGCCTGCGGTTCAGAGCTTCCCTTCGTTTGCGTTGATAGTCTTCGTCCATAGTAAGAGCTGCAACTCCTTTACCAAGCGTGCCTGTAATGCGGGAGACAGCTCCAGCAGCACCACCTACAATCCACAAAAAACGACAAATGTAGAAATAAAACATCCCGAAGTCTTTGGAATTGCTATATTTTCGTATTTCTAATTTAAACTAACCAACTGCATGTCCAAATAAGCTCTTGATTCCCAACGCCAAGCCTTCAGCAAATTCCTCAGGCCCTTGTACAGCTCCCTACAGACTTGCTTTGTTGAGAAAGTGGCATATATATTTAAAACAAAGTCAGCAACATATCTTACCTGGAATGGTTCATAAAAGAAATCTTCCACGCCTTTTCCAAGTCCCATTACAAGCCCAAATGGATTACCAATGACATCCAAGCCAAGAATCAACACATACATTTGCTTTATGGCCTACATATACATAAAAATTGTACTCATTGATAACAAATTACATGTATCTTATATCAATTAAATTGAATATGAAATTTTAAACTGACTTGTGCAGTGTAGTGCCTAATAGCTTCACTTGTCAGTTGTTTTTGAGTAATGAACACATGTTGCTTTTCAAAAAATGCGAGCCTAAAAGAAATATCAAAATTTAAAAACCATTGACGTAAGTCTCAATTAAAAACGTTTCTGAACAGACCTGAAAACTACATCTTGAATTTCTGTCAAAGTAACTCCCACACTCTGAAGGAGTAAATTCAGAAAATCTGAGTGAATTGGCGTTGGTTTCTTAGGGTCATCAGAACCTCCACCTCCTTGCATTGAGAAACTTATATGAACCTATAAAATCATCGATTAATTTTTCATTGATAATGGGCAAAATAAAATACAAGAAATGCTACTATACCTTAAGAGGTGAGAAATGCAACATGTCATAGAAATTCTTCTGTTCTTGAGAACTTGTGATGGCAGCCAATTCTTTCAATTCCATTCTCATTACTGTTTGGTCTTGTTGAAAGAGTTCAATCTGAAATTCAAACGTACCTTGTTTTATTTAATGTCAAATAATAGTACTGCACCTATTAAATAGTTTAAATGTGTTACATCTAACCTTTTTGCTTTCACTAGGTGCTGCCTGGCTAAATAATTCTATTAGAGCATTGATAAAACTCTGATCCATTTTTATGTGAAATTCTTGAACAAGAACTTTGAAATATCTGAATAAATGAAAGCCAAAATATTAAACCTTGTAATAGCAGTTATATAGCAGTAAATGGCAAAAAATATATATTTACTTGAATTGTTGCACAGTACTATGTTCACTTTTTCTCAAGATGATACTTGCTTCTGTGAATGGCTTTGGAACTAATCAAAAAAAATAATGTGTGCACATTTTACTTTCTTCATTCAGAATTAAGTCACTTAAATGAAAAGCTTGTCTGATAAGAACATCACCACAATTTTATTCATTCTTTGTAATCCTAGTTTTAATTTGTCAATATTATTCTCAAAATGAAAACATTTCAAAAGTTGTATTAATTTAATTAATTTATTAAAAGACCGATAAATGGCACTATTTTTAGAAATCAATTGCAAAAATAAATATAAAAAATCTGATCATTAAAAATGTCAACAATTAATTAGAAACTGTATTATAATGCATTTCAGAAATATGTACTATAATTAAACAACATGCAATATCTACATGTATCATTCATTTAACTTAATTTTAAAAAATGTTCTAACAAAATAAAAGATACCTGTATCAGCTGCAACGGATTTTGGTACAGGCACAGGGGCAACAACAGTTGGAAATACACAGTCATCCAATTGATTATCGATCTGATGAAATTCATACAAAAAATGAATAAATGAATTGCAAAACTATGAAAAAAAATCAAATTAAGCACCATTAATGTACGCTTTACCTGAAGCCTGTTGACTTTAGCATGAAACTGGATCTGATGAGGAGATGCTTTGTATTGTGCCCAAAGACCTGGTTGAAATGTTCTGCGGATTCTCCTGTGCACAGGGCGATACAAAGCTTCCTCTTCAAAATCAACCTTTCAAAATACAATTAATATTATCAACAATGGAAGAAACAGTTTCATTTTTTCTTTAATGTCATTTTCATAGCACTAGTATTTTTACTTCTAATTTATTATCCAAGGTTTGACGTTTCTTTGGTTTTTTGTTCAGCTTAAGTTCGTTGGAATATTTCTGGTGAGCAGATTCTAGGATCTGACAATCCTTGAGATTAAATGGCCGGTATCGTTGACTATTTGGTTTACAAGACTCCCAAATAATGCCAGAACTGATAGAAGTCAAGAAAATGTTAGCCCTTACCAAAATTAACCATTTTGTTATGAAAAATAATTCTTTACCTTGCAAGTGCCAAGTACATGATTTCCTGCCTAAGGTGATCATTAATGAGGGATAACCCTATGCCCTGTAGGCTAATTAGAACCTCTTGGTCAACTCTCTCAAATTCACCCGCCTTTTTGCAAGTTACGGAGGGAAAAAATTAAAACATGAAATATCTACTAGGGTTTCCAGCTTTAATGAGAAATTGATTGTGAAGAAAAAAGAATTAAACTTACACACTGAGCATTTGTAGCCAATGCCAAATCATCTGTAAACATCAAAACACGTTGAGTGTCATTCAGAAACGAAACCCAGTAGATTTTTTCCGATTCTCCAACATCATATTCCCCAATGCCATCCTAAATAAGAAGGCCAAATGAATCAGCTCTGCAAGTGTAGTAAGTGCAAGCATTATGAATACAGAAAAAATGTCTACCTTAACAAGTGTGTTCTTCATCTTTTCTTTCTGATTGAAAAACCATGTAAGTTCTCGAGTACCATTAGGATCCTCCCATGTAAACAAAAGAAACTTTTGGGGGTCCAACGTGTGGCAGTCCTTCAAACCACTGAAATTATAATTTATTAAATGAAAC
Source organism: Megaphyllum sjaelandicum (assembly GCA_034698745.1). Taxonomy (NCBI): domain Eukaryota; kingdom Metazoa; phylum Arthropoda; class Diplopoda; order Julida; family Julidae; genus Megaphyllum; species Megaphyllum sjaelandicum. The sequence continues at coordinate 8,150 of JAQGBX010005051.1, read as the reverse complement.
AAGAATTTCTTGTAATGTAATTTTCTTTTTGCAGGAGTAAAACTCAAATATTTCTTTCAAGCATTTTACCTTTGCATGTAGGAAAGTGTCATATCGTTGCAGTGATTTATTAAACAAACTGTGGCCATCCCATTCATATATTCACTTACAGTGATATTCACAGAAACCTCTGTTATCTGGCAGTCAACATTGAGTCCCCCTTTCTGCAATATAGCATACATTGCAGGCATGTAGTTTCTGTGAAAATTAACTTACAAATAACTATACGTTAGAAAATATACTGACATTATTGTCCAAGGAAAGTAAAGTTGTGTGAGCATCTACATAAGAGAATGGCTGGGTCTCTTCCTTCGTATCAGCTACTCTAAGAATAAGTTCCTTTTTCTTCAAATGATGCTTTGGCCAAAAAGGTAAGCACTGTATAGAGATCATACAGAAATTTTATAACAGTTAGTATTTAAATGCATGATTGAGAAAGAGGTATAACACAGAGTATGGTTGCCTAAAATCACTTCAGAAAATCACAAATCCTATTTAAATAGGAGACTTATTTGAATATAATTCACAAAACTACAGCTTCAAAAAACAATAGTAGTTTCATAACAAAGCCACAATATTACTATTTAACCTGAAATGTTATGACAGATATATTCCTTAACTTCAATTAAAATATATTAGAAAACTAAAAACATTCCAAAAGAAAGTTTTTATTACCTGACCAGCAGGAAATTTTATCCAGTCACTTTGATCTAATGATTCACAACATTCCACATCATAAGAGGCGTTGTTGACGATTAAATAAAATGGTGTGAAGACTACAATTTTAGATACGCCCACATTTGTTAAGCGAATGTTGACACACATCTTTAATCAAAATATAATAAATAGGCAAATAAAAAAATCTGGAATGTTCAAGTTAATCTTCAGCTGTAATAGAAATATTGTATACCTGGTAATTAACTGCCACCAACTTTATTAAGGCAGGTCACACTGCCAGAACTTTCCAACAGTATCTCATGAAAACTTATCTGACCATTCCGAATTTTCGACTTTTAATGATGCCTTGAAAAAACAATAAATAGTTTTAATTAAAACTAAAATAGCCATGTGAATGACGGTCGGCAAAGTCATGAAAAGATTTAGAGAACAATGTACCTTCTTTTTTGAAAAGAACACCTTTGGCCGGAAAGAAAACATGATTGACGAATCCATGTTAGGTGGATGCACGATAGTGTTGGTGGGATCCTCATTCTATGTAGGGAAATTATAAATGTGATAGGTTAATTATGATAAATATAGACATTAATTTGATTATAAGCAGACAAATGAAATTAAAAGATTAAAAGATAGATTTGCATTCAAATATAGCAAATGACTGCATGATTCACAATTTGCATTTTTTTGTAAACAGTTTATAATGCACAAAGATTCAACCATTTAACACAAAACTCACCACTTCAGATAAAGAAAGCAAAGACTGCCTTCTTTTCCCTGAACTTTCCTGAGAGCATTAGAATGAAGTGTAAAGCACACAGTCAATTGTTAGAAGCAATAAAATTATATTAACATTTTTCCCCACCTTACAAGCTTCATGCTTGTAACCTATGCATGCGCACTTGAGAAGAAACTGTTATTGAAACAAATATTGACGCCAATATTTAAATTGTACATGTAATGGTTTAGTATAGACAACATAAAGCGCTATACTTTGCAAAATAAGCGTTAAAAGCAAGGCAAGGCGAAATTCATTAAAATTCACAGCACATTTAATCAGTGACATATATTTACCACCGTCGGGGCTTAATGCAATGGAACCTTGCAGCCCCTATAGCATGACAAATTGTATACCTCGTTAAGGGGCCCAAAGAGCATACAATAATAGCCTACATCACGTTTCATGCAGAAGATTTCAGTAAGCTTAAGACTTACATATCAACTGTGTGAAACCAGTCATTGTTAATTATCCCAATTTAAGGACTGTTTAACATAAATAGGAAAGTATGAGTTTGTAGTATTTGAAACAAAGAAAAATAAATAAATGCCAGAATATATATTTTTTATACAGCAGGGTATGCAGCAGGTATGAAATCCATAATTTAAACATTAATAGCAGATATGAGAGTGCATCCATTCTAGAATAAAACTAAAAAATAGTTGGTTAGACTAAAGTTTCAATGAAGATCAACATAAACGATAACCAAAATGTAAAACAAAGCTGCCACCATGTCATCCATGCATGAAGTCATGAGAAACCTGAACAAAGGGAAGTCATGCAGCAAAAAAGGTGTCACATGCTCTCTAAAACAGTTGAATAATTTTAAAAATTAAAAGTAATGATTCCAAGGATAAACATTTTCAATTGAAAACAGTAAACACTAGCTAGAAGAAGGTGGTGGCCGTCTCTACCTTGGCTGGACTTCCGTGAGAGGAATTTCTTTCAGCTTTCCTAGATCGCTGCAGTGACACGAAGAAGAGAATGCAGTGAAGAAAAGAAATGATGAAAGACAAACAAGAAGTCAGTCTTCAATAGAAACCATGTATATGTAGTGACTACATAGCCCAAATTGTTAAGCAATGAAACAACCACACAGTTCAAACACAGCCGCCCACTATCACTACGAGCCAAATTCTGTTTCTAGCAATGAAACGTCGAGAGTAAATTTAACTTACATTCTGCATACAGCCAAAATTAAAACATGAAAATGCAGTAGGTATACATCTATTAACTCGAGAGCAGCACAACATGCACTTGTCAAATTTGCATGAACAAGCAAACGTTTCAAGAAACTAAAAATATACACCAAAAATGAAAGGGACAAACAAACAACCATAAATCTAGAAAATAAAATAAAGATGTTAATTTGAGGTAGTGGGATCGATATATACACTTTAAATAAAAAGTGCTGAAGAAGATAATATCAACATGCACCATCAATAACAATTTCCTTTAAATAAAATCAAACTAGACTTTTGAATATAATCATAGTAAAGCATGATTTTGGTATTTACAACAACAAATAATAAAACAAAATGGTCACTTGTCCAAAGTGAAGTTTGAGCAGCAGTTTTAATGCAGCTTGCACATAACCACACGTGTTAATCTGGTTGAACCATAAATTGCAAAATATGCCTACCCTGTATTCAAGTGAAAGTCCAGTCTTGTTAAGCATCCAAAATGGACAATAGAGAGACATGTGTAAAAATCCTCCATCACATTGAAGATGTACACCTAGGTCCTAGAATAATATAGTTAATATAAAATTAAGATATGCCAAAACAATCGATTTCACAGATGTTTATTACCAAAATTTGTTTTGTTGTTCCTGATGATTCAAATGACCACACTTCCTCCATGGTAGCTGTCAGTACTTTTGCAGAGCTCCAATCTTGGTTCATGTAATTTTGGATCTGTTGATATGATTTTTTTTTACACAAGTGATAGTAAGGACTTGATAGAATTTGTAACTCAAATTATAAGAAATAAGTTTTAAGAAACCGATACTACCTTTATTGTAAGCAAAGTAGAATTTAATTCGGCTGTAAATAGTTCTTTGCTGTGTCCTTCTTCTAACTCGAATTCATCAGAAACTCCCTATCAATTACAATTTAAGAATTTTTTCAGATATTCTCATTACAAAATAATAGTTTAAAAAAAAGATTAATGGTTAACCAACCTGTAAGATGTATTTTACAGGATGTGGAAGTTGATTGCACAGAACAGCAGTTGGATGCAAGTGAATATTATAGCAAGTGCTTGGTACTGTTTTTTTATTTGTATTTTCATAGTAAACTTGTTCAATTTCACCAATTACCTACATATATTATTACATAATTTAGCGTTAATAATAGAAATTGTGGGAACACCACCTTGATCCTTTTAAAAGTAACGTTACATTCATGAAAAAGCTTGGTCCATCGTTTTCTCGTGGATTGCACTGCAAGACTTTGCGAAGGTTAGGGTTTTTCTGCAAATCTTTCCACACAAAGGGTACAATGCTGACTGTGTAACTAAAATTTAAATACAATCCATTTAAAAAATAAAAAACCGATAATATTATGTAAAAACTCAACCTCAAACTGTTAATTCATACCCATTATATTTTGGCCGCAGGAAAATCTCGTTGGTCTTAGTGTAAACAGCATGAAGCGGAAGATTGAGATGCCCATTAGGTTCAACTTGACCACAAAATTTAACTTCATTCCCACCTTCAGTCATATAATAAGCCTCCACTGGTACAGAAAAATGGTTGCTAATCTGAAAAAAATAAAAGCCAGAAATAATCATAAATAAATTGAGTAACACAGCAGTATAAATTAAGTTTAGAAATGAGATAAGAATCAAAAATAAAATCAGATGAATTTCAATTAATGATCATCATGCCTGTTTGCAGAAATTTTACTGGAGATCTGAGCACTTACCAAAAGAAACTAAAAAACGTAATTATTTGAATTTAGAATAAACAAACATGGTTAAACACAAGTTGGGTATCTTATAAGGCCACTATTAAGACAGCTATGTAATCTTTAAAAAAACCATGTACACATGTATATATTCTTAGAAAAATGTTAAGGAATTTAACAGTTTCTCATTCAGTATTTCTTTAAATTATGATACTTTTAACAATGATAGCATACTGATGATATCAGGGAAGATGACCAAGGCAAAAATATTAAATCTTAGAAATACCTGTTACTAATCAAATGTAAGAAGTCATAACCTACCTGCACACTTGATCTTAGCAAAACTGTTTTGAAGCCATAGTCCGAAATGACTTCGGTCACCAATCCCCACTGATCTCCAGGGTAAGTTCGATGGGGTAAGGGGAAATAACGCTTGTCAGTTCTTGTGACAGACAATTGGCGCACAACATCCATCTGATTAATCTGAATAAAAAATATAGATTTTTTTAAATTTAAGTTATTTACAATGGCTCAATTCCAAGATAAAGATAAGTCACCTTTATCAACAAGTTATGCTCTTCTTTCACGTTCTGTTCTTTCAAGATGGATGTGGCCTTGTGTCGAGAAGGTTGGTCCTTCAATGAAAGGGGAACCGAAGTGTCCACTTCTAGCACAACTTCCTTTATATTCTCAGACTGACTTTTAAATACCTATTTATAACATGTCAATAATTTTGAGAATAATATAATCGTGCAATATACATGTATATTAAAAAGAAATACTGAAAGAATAAAAACCTCAAACTCTTGATCCTTAAGGATAAGTGTAATTGGCAATCCACTTTCATTTTTCAATGTATAAGGAGAGGCAGGGAGCTCTTTTCTATGTGGAATATTTGAGGAAATGGCTTCTCCAAAGGCCTGGAAATCCATAAAATAATGGTCATGTTTCACAATTATCCAATGAAATACTATGTCATTAAATGAAACTTCCTCATGAGTACTGCTCAGTTTTACTACCTTGCCCAAGTTACTTATAACTTCTAAAGATGTTTTGGTGACCACAACTTCAAGCACATCCTGAGAGATAATGTTGAGTGTAATAGCTGCAGGGGCAAAAACAATTTCTTCAGCATCTTCATCAGTAAGAATGGGGGGCATCTCATCATCGTTTTTTCTCAACTGAAAAGGAGTAACAAAACCAATTGCTTCTAGAATAACCATAGTATGAATTCCCTAAATACATAATGTTTTAGAAATCAAAACTAATAGCTTGAAAAGTGACATGTTCTGACTTGCATTTGTTTTTTTTTTTTAACACAAATTCAACTATTCTTACAATAACCACAAAATCCTTAATATAAGTTTATGATATCAAATTCCTAACGTCGTTCATTACTTATTGTACCATACTTTATTTAATTTTATATAAGAAAATCATCTTAAGAACGCATGACTAAAGACAAACCTCAACAATAAGTTCCCATGGTCGGCCCTCCTTCATGACATCGACCGGTTCAATTAAAGGTTCATAAACAGCAAGTTTTTCATTATAATAGGCCACTTCCATGTTGAAACTACATCCAACATAGAGCTAGAAGATATGAATTTAAAATATAATGCAGAAGATTGTTCCAAAGTTTTCTAAAAAGAGGTAAGACTGTGATATACATGCAGTAATAAAACAAACCTTGTTACTCCAGTCACGAATTTCTGCACTAAAGCTTGCTTCCATTAAAATCATGGGTATAGTTCGAGATCCCGAACCGGCTTCCAACGTTAACATTATCGTTTTCATCTCTAAAAGTAGCTGAATAAAAAAATGGACCCTTCATTATAATTGCATAGTTAAGAGAAAGGAATTCTGGACGACATAAAAGAAAAAATTAATCATTCTGGATAACTTAATAACAATACCTGTTCGCCTCGTACAGGCGTCTCTAGGACTTCACAGGCACATTCCTCAATGTATTCACTTTCGAGAGCATCCAAGGCTTCCTCTAAAATGTATGAATATTTTTTTTTAAATACTGAATATCAATGTAACAACCAACAAATTTGTCATATAAAAATGTTTACAACTATAAATAAGGCAAAAAACGTGAATCTGACAATCAAAAATGCAAACATGTGCGCGTGTGGTATGATCATTTGTATAGCATCTTTGCTAAAGGGATCAGAAAAGTTAATTGTTTAACTAGTTGGTGGATTGCAGGTTTTTAACACCGACTTCTTTCTGCACATAAGAGAGTAAACACCAATGCCAAGGAATGTGCAGCATCACATACCTGCAAGGATTTTTTAATGTGCAGAGATCAAGTGAGATATACAAAGGACCTCGGTTTAAAGTCATCCGATAGAGACGCCACTTAGAGAATTCTGCACTTTAGGATTGAGAGGAAAGTGCGTCAACCAATCGACCACTGGCGCCTGCTTAAAAGTTTGACTGACCAGTACAAACCTGATAAAATAAAATCATAATAAAATTGTACTAACCAGTTTTAATAAACCAAAAGTCCCCATCCCTTAAAGATTGCACCTGCCAAAGAGTTGAATAATCCTTGGCTTCCAAGACTTGTTCTCCTTCAACCAATGCCTGTGAAAAATTGCATTCAGATTAATATAGGCTGGAGTATCAATTTTCTAAAAAAAAGAAATGGAATCTGGTTAAGAATTACTGGTTTGGACGCAAAGGAAGTACTAATGGACGAAAGAAGCTGAATAGTTGATGGCGTGACATGGATAACTATATCAGATATGTTAACATCAAGATGCATTCCTTCTCCAAAAGGTGTTGAACTGGTAATACCTATTTCGCAAGGACTCAATATCTATATAACAAAATGAAGACAAGATTATTTTTTAAAATTCTATATAAAATTGGAAATCTGAGAATATATAATGGTATACTTACTTCAGCCATTGAGCTAGCCCTTTTCAAAGGATTATAGCAACATGTTATCAATTGCAACTTGGATATTTGTGCCATTATGTTTAGAGTCTCTGGTGTGATTTGTACCATTGCATTTACTTCATTCTAGTTGGGAAAAAATATGTGACAAACACTTGTACACATATAACCTTGAGAATTGTACAAAATACGTTATGCAAACATTCATTAACCATAAGTGTAAAATTATCCAACATAATGTTTAAAACATCACAAATAATAAGTGGTTCTGAAAATCTCCATATTTGAACTTTTCATTTTTCAATGATTTTTTATCAGTACTCTTGAAATAAATAAGTAATACTGCTTGCATAACTTTGTAAATACACATATTTGCACAATTTTTAATGAATCCTGAATACAACTGCACTTTGAATATTTTTTAAATTGCAACTCACATTAAAAATGATGCCTGGGCTGTCAATGTTATCAATATCTTCCACAATAATGATATCAGGTTGTTCCAATTTTAACTTGATTACAGTTTTGCATGTTGGAGCCTGCTGGGGCTTGGGGGGTTCTTTAAAGCAAAATGTTCAATTAAAGCCTTGTCGCCACAAAACATGATGCAATCAATTTGAAATACAGTAGAACTCCAATGATCCGAACTCGGACTATCCGAATCACTTTCAGAAAATAAATTTAAGGCAGAATGTACATACATGTACAATGTACATGTACTGTGATTCACATTGGCTGCCCAAAAACGGATCAAGACAGTGGAACACCTTACTTTGACCGAGATGTTCAGCAAACAATGACTTTCATTTACAATGCACATGTACTAATGTACAGCACTT
>JAQGBX010005050.1:0-14325 GCA_034698745.1 Megaphyllum sjaelandicum | reverse complement strand
ACACCCAACCATGTGAATAAAAAGCGTTATTATTAAAGCGAGCGAGGCCAGTACCTCGAAGCGGATCATCTTCTTCTCTCTGTTGCAGTTTTATTTACTTTTCTCTTAATTCATTTTTCAGCTCCTTTAGATTGTTTGTCGATTGTTGTCATCCATATTCTTTATCTGCTGTTCTATTGTGGAGAATTGATTTAGACTGGCGCATGCCATTCATATATATATATTCCGCCCATTTTAGGGTTTCGAAAGGGAACAACTTTTTAGTATGTTTCTTTTTGTGGACGTGAGATTCCATCAGGTGGTATAGCATCAGAGGCATCTACTTTAGATGTAAGCTATACAGAGCTATTGAAAGCAGAAGATGCAGTTTGGCCATTGGTAATTTGCGAGGCTTTGTGCGACCATCGATCGTCACCACGCAAAAGGCGGCGAATGCGAGCCTCTCTCAGTCAATATAAGCATCAATTTTTTAACAGACAACTGTTAAGTTGTTTATATCAACAACGATTACTCGTGTCATTGTAACAGATAATTATGGTTGCGTGCTTGTGCTTCAGGAAGAGGAGATGACGTGAAAGTTCCACGAGTTCGATTTTGAACAAGAGACAGCTCAATTATAGTATGTTCAATTTTCCTTTCAAGGCAGGCCAACTTTTTATTCGGTGCAGTGCCAAAGCTCCTTCATTCATCTTTTTAGCAGCAGATTTCATGAATTTTTTTACCTACTGTGCATAAAAAATAAATACCGTTAAACGTAATGCTCTGCAGTTTTCATGTCCCCTAACGTTAATAATCTCCCCCTCCCCGGCAGCCAGAGCCAGCTTGACGCGGTTCATTCCGACTTCTCAATGATCGATTTTACCTCAACTACGACAACTAGCAAATCGATCATATATTCATGAAGTTGAATCATTTCTATTTAACCAATGCGTCAGTAGCAATTAATATCAAATGCCTAGGTAAATCCAATAATCTATTTTTAACTCCCCAGGCGCCTCTTTAGTATCTCAACGTTCAATTCTTAAAACGAAATATTGAATTCGTGGCGTGTCGCTAGAATGACCACTGCATGACTGTTTTCCTTTCGTATATCGGAAGCAATTTTGGCTAGTTTTGCGAGATTTGGGATTCACCCATCGTCAAGACTCGTACATACGCACTGCAAAGCCATGAGTCCATTGCAAAAGGTTCAAGATGGCCGCCGTTGCCATTTTTTAAAAGAGATATATACAGTATATGCAGTTATTCTGGGGGGAAAACATTCAAGAATTAAATCGTTTGATTGGGAAGCATTTGAAGTCAGTTCCGGTTGATGACTTTGAAAACATTTCCTACTGATTGGTAAAACTAATGAGCGTATAGCGACTATAACATGTCCGAAATTGTGCAAGTTTTGGAGTTTTGCTCACATACACCCAACCCTCAACGTTTTCAGAAGGTCAGCCAACGATTTTTTGTCCAAACTCGACGGTGGTCGAGCGGAGTAATGGCCGAAGATATGCGTTTTTTTATATACTGTACTCAGCGGTTGATTGATTTATGCGACCATGTCGATGGTACCGCAGTTCCCATGGCCAGTTTATCCACTTGATACTCGTGCTGTAGCCTGTATACACTGTATACATCAGCTGGGGAATAAAATTGATGACCCTTATTCAATTTGGAAGACAATTTCTGCGTCTGCCAAGACAAAACCCATAAATATTAATAATTCGATGTAATAACAATAAACAACGCAATACAGAAGGAATTAGAAGATATACATTGTAGGTTACAATAATTTGCAGTATCCAGGTTGAGCATCCATTATCTGAAATGTCTAGGACGAGTGTACAAAGAGGACAGTATACAAAATGAGCTAGCTAGCATGGGGATTGAACCCAATTCTAAACACAAAATTCATTTATGTCTCGTATACCTGGATATACACATGACATTGTCTGAAGACAACTTCTGCCAAAGGATACTCAACCTATAGGCTGTGTTCATAACGAAATTGTTTTCAGTAGCTTGAAACAAGCTCGTTATGAACGCAGCCTTACACCATATAACATAAGATGTCGAAAACGTCCTAGAACTATAGTATAAGTATACACCCTTGATAAACAAGGAAATGTTTCGGGAACACGTTCTTGTGTTTTGTCCACCAGTCCACAACACCTAGCGGTGTGGAAACTGCTTCGGAGGTATGCCTATGTTCTCACGGAGCGTTCTTGTTTCCGAAAGCTTGTCATAAATCTTGTCAGCTAACAAACGGCCTCGTTCGGACATTTGTTCGAGTCGTTAAATGTCGCCTTAATTAAAAGGACTTTGGAGCAAACATGTCCCGTTTAATGAGGTGCCTGCAGTTGAGACGACACTTCGCTCTGTTCGTGACACGTCCCCTGAATCCCAAATCGCAGACGTGTTCGTTTTTTTTTTGTTTTCTTCAGCGGATTTGTTCCGTGGCATTTTTGAGGGGTTGTAATGACCGGATCAAGTTTTGAGACATGCTCGGAAGAAGAGGACCAACCCATCCGTCCCTGCGTGGAATTTGCGGGGATTTTCAGAAGCGGGGGATTTCGACCACTGACAAATTGAGCTGAACGAAGCAGTAAATTAAAAAAAAATTTTTTTTTTTTGAAAAAGTGATCCGTGGGGGGAGGATTTCGCGGTTGGGAACGGGGGGTGAAAGGCGTTGGCTGCAGCCCTAAGGTAAATCGTGTGGCTGGTCAGCGGTGCAGGGTGTCCGAGAATGAAGTGATCACGCCATGACGAGCCACTTTTCAATTGGTTTCGCTACCCTGGAACCCGGGTTATCCACACTGGAACAAATTATTGTTCCAGTAGCTTAACTTTCTTAATTCCAAGATTAATTCGGCGTGATAAATTGATGGGAGTTAGGGTGACGACTGACGATGTGAAAATTTGTCTCGCTGGCTGTTAACTTGTTTTATGCGATTTGTTTCGAGTAAATTATGAGTAGCGAAGTAAACGAAAATAAAAGAGCGTACGGAATTGTGCGTACCTTTCAAGATATCCTAGCGCCATCTATGATGCATTCCGCGAAACTATACACAATCGAAGTCTCACGTGCAGGGTCTCTATTCAATTCAATTTTGTACCATGCAGTCAGTATATAGTACCATTTGGCAGGGGGGGGGGGTCATCATAGAAATTAAGTCAGAATAAGCAGTCTGGTCATGATGGACCCCAACATCCCAATTTGGTTTACATCCGAAACAAGTATGAACGTTTTTTTCAGAAATCCCAATGTTTCAGCTATTTTTGTCGTCTTCCATCGTCCAGACGAACTGACGAAAAAATGGTCACCGGGATGTCGCTGAAAACGCTACAAAACGCAAACTCCCCGCTAATCCTCTGTATGAATGGAAGCCGAGCGTCTGCGTTTGATCAGTCCATGCATTTCAACGTTCTATTAACCCTCATAGTGAATGAAAGGCTCTGCTCTCGTTTGTCCAACGCCTTGCCCTTAGCGGGATCCCCGTGACCTCGTGACCCGCACGCTAATCCCTTTAGCTGGCCTATTCTTTTCCACCCACCCACTAAGCTCTCCATTTGACGTGACCAAGGGGGATTTTCCCACGCCTTTGTGTACGTGTGTTTGCCTTTCAGCACCCCCACCCTCCTTTCACGTAATTCATTCGGACACCCTAAGGCCACTCGAAAGTTCCCTTTCCCTCAGGGAAGCGCTGATCGGGGGCAACAGAGGTCGCTCCGGCATGGATGACTTCCGGGGAGCAATTCGTACCTTGCGCATCATGGCGCACAAAGGAAACGTCCCTGCCATCCCTTTCGGTAGCATACAGCGAGCTATTTATTCCACCCGTTCTGAAAATTAGAACGTTGTATCCCTCGTTCCATTTCGCTCGTGGTTAGGGCATCCGAGGTATCAAACTGCTTGACGCCGGTTGTAGATTCTAACGAAACTAGTAAGATTTCTGAACACAAGACCGGGCAAATAAAAATGTCAAAACAAATTGTTGTATGAAACTTGAGGCAATTATATGCGTTGTAACTTTTAAAATGTGCTACAACAAAAGTGGAAATTCCTTAGTAAATGGGATATAGAAGTCGACGGCTAATTGGAAAGTCTGGGAACTTAAGTGTGGCATCACTGACGTGTAGCATCTTGACCAATTTAGGAGTGCGAATGCCATGCGTGAATCATAAATGTATGGAAGGAGAGGTCATGACCCTCCTATCCCCCTGGCTGCATCGTGCACATTGATAAATGTGTTTAGTTCCAATTTCTCAAATTGAAACGTCCATTATGACGCTAATTGTGCACAAGAGGGGGGAGGGTATTGTGAACAGTTTGAAATCTACTAAGTTTTGACTCGAGTCCTTGGTGGAGAATCGGAGCCCATTCATAAAAGCACTGAATTCAGTCTCGCACCTCTCCCCTCACCCGAGGGGTAAACAATTGAACGAAATTATGGCAGGGATACCATTTTTTGTCCCCCCACCCCTCCCTCGATGCATACTTTGGAGGGGAAGACTGGCTAGATGGAGGATATTAATGATCCGTTATGTCAAACGACCAAAACGGATCAAAATAACTTGTCAATTCCCAAATTTTTCGTTTTGATGAACGTCATGATTGCGCCATTTTGTACCAAGATGGCGAAGTGAACAGTTGGAAATGTTGAAGATTTATACTTGGGGAAAAGGTGGTAAATGTTGCAGATTTGTCCTCAAGAAAACTTGCAGAAAATTTGTAAAGTTGATCTCGGAAAAGGTTGAAAATTTATCCTCGAGAAAAATGAAAATTCTGCAGGTGGACCCTGATCGATGCTTTACTTTCTCTGACTTTTCCAGGTTTTCCAGGACTGGAGGTACTCTGTTTACTGACTTTTGCAATTTATAACCCACCTATGCGATATTAAGCTCTATTTCCCTTTTATTTTTGGAACTGATTTTGGCATTTGTTTATCAAGTGGACTTCCGATTTTTTTTTTGGTCATGCTCTAATTCCCTCCGTGACTCAACCTATCCCCTCCTACATAGGGACGTCCTTTTTGAATGGCCCCTAATGTGTGTTTTTTAAAGACTGTCACTAAAACATTTCAAGAAAATGGTCACATCTGGAGTTTTTTATGCTCTGCAAGCTTGCATTGTTTAATTCTGATTTTTGATCTGTTTGAAAATAAATCTGGAATTAACGCATTTTTTAAGCCGGCCATACATTAGGAAAGTTATATCTGAAAATATGACATTTTCAAAAAGTTGTGTTTTTTAGAATGTAAATTACGAGAAATGTTTTATTTGTGAATTATAAAAACATAAATGAAGTCTAATTACTTTCAGTCTGAAATTTTCCTTTTTTAAAAGCCATGGTTTGTACACTGTATACATGTATAACTTTCCCCGTGTGAGGCCGGCTTATATAAGAATTACTTCTATTCAAATTCCGAATTTTTTAGACTTTGTCATTTATCATACTTGGTGTTAATCTTCGGAATATTACCACGTGATGCAATTACAAGATACACGCAAACAGTCGAAGTCATTTATTGAAAATTTTCATATCGCTATGGGGGGTCATTAGCTATGTATACGTGCACATACGTTATTTCGGAAATTTGCCAAATGCACTTAATAAAAGATATCGGCCAGTTTTGAAGTCTAAAGTGCGTTTGAAATAAAATTTATTGGACCCCTAACAGCAATAAATTTCCGAGCAAAGACATCGCGCCTCGAAGGCTGGCAATTTCCAATTCTAATTAATTTTAATTACGCCCAAAATGCTTAATTGATAATATGGGATCCTTATCAGAGTGGTCATTTTTCACCAAAATTACCAGCGAGGAAATGGTTTTGCAGCAGCAGCAGCGCTTCATTTGGCATCTTTAATTACTTTACTTAGCTCATTAGCAGCTGAACTGCCATTTGGAAACGCTGATAGATTTTTGTTGGGAGATTTGAATGTTAAATTCGAGGAAAATCCATCGGATTCGGTTCTGACACGAGAGCAATTAAGTTTGAAGGAAAATCGATATTTGGGGAAAGTTCGTGTCAATATTGAAGATAAGCTGACCCAGCAGGAACATTTACAGGGTGTCTAACTGGGCGTTGAAACATGAAACAACATTTATTTTGTAAGGTGATTTTGAATAGCTTTTCAGAAAGTCTTCAGTGTAATCATTTCGCCATGCGTGTTCTTAATTTTTTTTACAATGCAGCGAAACACTGCATGCTTTATGCATTATTAGACCGACATGGTGTATACATGTGCTTATTTTAAATGTAGTTTTTAATGACAAATTTTAAAATACATGTACTATATATTCCGATGAAAGTACTTATGTTTAACTATCCTTATAAGGTTATGTCCTTTTCTTTTAATAATTTACGCGTTAGTTGTCTTGGTCTTTGAAAACTCCAATAAGTTTTTTTTTCAGCGTGAACGTCTGTGGTAAATTTCTGTAAGTTTTCTCGATGTCTACTAACTTTTTACGATTAATTTTTATTTTTTTTTTCTGCAAAAAAGTGTTATCAACGTTTCGAAATAAGTTATTTATAGAAACTGTCTTTATTATACTCTGTATTTTCCACGAAGCGATATGGTAGTTATAACCAACACACTGCAACCTTTACGACCTGCAAGCCTTTCATTATTAGGACCCAGATATAGCTTCAGGTGCATACTCACTTAAAGGAAACACTAAGTTTGGACTGTGGGGAACGATAATGGCACCTTTATGAACTGAGATACATCATCTTTGTTAGTAAACACTCGGTGCGTGGATCGATAATGCCAGCCTTCGCTTTTTAAACACATTTATTTCGGTAAATGCTGTTGGTTTGCCCTTTCGAAGAGGTCATTTCTTGAGAGACAAAAACCTGATGCATTCCAGAAATCCATGGCAGGCATTGTGTTTCGAGCCCTTGTAAATCTTCCCCAGGTATCCCGAGATCCTTTCTGCGGCGAACACATCTTTGTTGATACATCTGCCCAGATATGTGCTGTTTATTTTTTGTTCACTTGATATAAACCAATAAAGATAAGAACCCGCCTTTGACATGAAATTCCCTTTGTGGCGAATTTTTCTATACGGTTTGCTAGCTTCGGGGTCTGGTTTTGGTTTCCCTGAGAAATCCCTCTGCTGACAGCGCAACGGCCAACGCACAAAGAGACGCACGCAACGTGCCTTTTATTAGATCTATTTGTTTGCGATGTTAATTATGGCGTGCCGATGGTTGATATTGTCCATTCTGGAAACGCCTCGTAGTAATAACCTTTTCTCGAGCCTCGGTGTTTCGTATCTGTCAACTCATGCTGACTTCAACGGAAAGTTTTCATTTTGGGGTTTCTTTACCTTACCTCCAAAAAGTATATATTGCGGTGCTTTATGGAGTCATTGACCAGACTAATAATTTCTCGCAGTTGCGCAGAAAATGATTAGCACCACGTAGGCATGCATTTTCGATGGAAAGCAGGTGTGGCCGGGACACTGTCTAGTGTCACTTCATTTTTGACATAATTATCACAAAGCGGGCGTATTACAGCTATAGATGTCCCTCGTGGAAAAAGTACATTACAAACTATTTGTAAACTGCTGTTATCTGTTTCAAATGTAGCCAGTTTGCAAACATTGTGGTTGCAGATTTGTTGCTCATCATGTAATGTATAGATATCAGTTTACTGACAGTACTTTAGTTTTCATTTACGATCTGGCTATTTTTTCTATGAGGGGTATAAGAGACGGGAGTGTATCAAACATCCACGCGACGTAGTTTATTTGCTATTTGAGTTGGCTTGACACTTGAAACTCTATAGCATACCCTTCAGCAAGAGCTTTACTTGTTTATAACTGCGGAATGCATGAAAAAACATTATTTGCAAAAAAGCTAGTCATTGCTAAATACTGTATGTTTACTGTGATATTTTTTAAATGTTCTTATGTTTCATTCAGAAAAACACTTTAGGCGCGTACTAAAATGCATACTTGTAAATATTTTAAAAAAGTGCCGGTTGAGACATTTAACGTGTTACACTGTAGAATGTATTAAAAAAATTCAAAATTGATTGATTTCGCATTCGGATGTAAATTCATGTTTAATAAAACTTAAGAAAATGTATGCAGTAAAACCTGTTAAGTGACCACTAAAAAATGCTATGTTGGTCACTGTACACAGGTGGTTACTAAACAAAGAATGCCTGAATTAAATTAAAATAATGAACATATACACTGCACTTATACATGTAGCCTGTAATACACGTAGTAAAAAACCATGAAAAAAGTACAGAATCATCATGCCCAAGTGTTAAAGCAAGATGTAAAGTGACTCATCTGTTATCTGGTTTTTTTTAAGGTACATTGGCAATGTTAAAATTGCAAAAAAAAAGACACACACTGGTCACTTCACACAATAGACAGGTGCCCTTCATTGATCTGCGTATAGTAGGTCTATAGTTCTACAGGTGTAAAGCAACTATGCAGTCATACTATAGTATACGTGCGTTCTAGTCTATTCAAGGCGTTAGACGTGATTTCGTTCCCAATCATACTTCGGAATCTAAGTCGGATCATGGTGGCATATATCCTATAATGTCTTTTCCATGTTTAGCAGAATGTACATGGGTGGACGTTGAATTCTTCGAATTGTATTTCTGGAAGGCTATAGCGGATTTCCAGTTGCACTGTTTGTTACAATCGCGCGATGCCTCGAAATTGCAGTACATGAAACATGTTTTTTCCCCAGCCTTTGTGTTGGCATTGAATGAATTGCTGCAGCTATAATGCTTCCAGGCATTGCCTTTTTCTAACATCGGATAGAAATCTCGACTATAGCATAACGTCGATTAAGTAAAGCCGGATCGGTATAGATACATGTACAGCAAAAAAAAAGAGGATGTTGAATTACGGCTTCTGATGGAAAAGATGGGAACTAGGAGAGAAAAAAGTGAATACCAACAAGAAAACATTAGACGAGAGCTCCGAATCTGAGTGGATATCCACTAAAAAACTGGACGCATCTTGGAATATGTGTGAAAAGTGTTAAAAGGTCGTACAAAAAAGTTTGGGAAAATCAATACTATTCGATACAGTATTATGCAGTTGTAGAATGCTATATATAACAACCTGCATGGGTGTATATTAAGATTTGCAAAAAAAAAAAAAAAAAAAACATATAAAAACATACTTACAACACTGCATGCAAGAAATGTGCAGTGTACACAACGCATCAAAACAAATACAAACTTGTTATCGCATGCATGTGTAACATTTATACAGTTGGATAAATATGCCGGAAGCACTTTCTAAATGTTTTCTAAGATTAAATGACATGTTATAGTCAATTTCTTGCAAATGACTCGCGAAGGGAGACGAAATTATACGCATTTATCTTTTATAAATGTCCTTTTTTTTCTAAAGAACTGTCCTCAAAATGAAATATTGTGATTGGTTTTGAAAAATCTGGAGCGCCATCTGTAGGAAATGCAAGAAATCATACTTGCATCGTCGGGAGAAATGCATTTTCCTCAAAGTACAAATTATTTTTCCGCTTTCTTCGGCATCTTACTAATTAAAAAAAATTACAACTTTCCAGTTAATTAACACAACCGTAAATAAAATACAAGATCGAGCAATTCTAACTTTGCAAAAGAAACTCGCAAAATCGTTGCCATATGTCTCGGTTTTGTAACAGAAGCTCTATGGTGGTTTTCTAAAAATTTTAACATTGCAGTTGCAGGGTTTTTGATGCCCTCGAGGTATATTTATCTTTTTCTCTGCTTCCGTTTGCTAGCTCGCGTCTTGACAAATGGACTGTTGCATCTATTTTTATTCCTCGCATTTGAATCCATCTGATAAAGTTTGTGGGACGCCAACGGCGTTGCAGTCGCCGTTAAACCGCAAACGCTGAATGTATGCGTCGCATAACATCTTCAGTGATGTCAATAACAATGTTGAATGGCTGTTTGTGCCGAACACAGATCCCCTATATTCGTCTGCTATGGAAACCAATTTTATTGACGGAACATGGGAAATGTCACTATTCTCAACGCTAGAAAATACTAACTATACATGTAGATGACGTGGAGTAAAATTGATTGATTTTATTCCATAAGCTCGAAATGAAAAATACCGTAAACGTAACGTTTCTATGCGTTAATCCTATCCTTTAGCCAAATTTGCATTTACGCAGCTTACTGCCAATTAACGCTATAAGCCGCTTCCTTGCGGAAAATGTGTCAAATGAAATGTTCTACAAGTACATGCTAAGCTAGGTTTAAATTTAAGCCAAATGCGGTTTCATGTATAAAAAGACACATACATTACAAAGTGTCAATTTTTTCTGCAATTTTGACTAGTACAGAAAGCAGGGTATCCACAGACCTGGAAAACCTGGATAAGACCGGGAACTTGAAAATGTCTGTGGAAAAGTCAGGGAAATTCAACGTAGTCATGTGGTTGCGATCCAAAATTAATGCTCCTTTATGGTTATCCTTTATGGTTGGCCTATCAGGCCTTATCTCATGCAGGACTCTTTTTCCGAACAGAAATTTGCAAAATGTTTCTAAGTTTTCCAAGGACAAAATTGAAAAATTTCCACGTTTTCCTAGTACAAATTTGCAGAATTTCCCACGTTTTCCGAAGACAAATTTTCCACATTTTTTCATGCAAATTTTTTAAAAAAATTTAAATTTTCAAAAATTCTCATTAGTGTAGTCAAATATGTTGAAAATGAAATTTCTGGGGGAACCCTGGAAAGTTGTTTAAAATACGCATGCACAATGACAATTTGTTAACATACATGTACATGCATATCCTTGCTTTATTGTTCAAATAAGCACTTTGAGTGCTAAAAAAATGTTATGATAGAAATTAACATGCTCTATGAAACTTGGGTAAAGTATCTGAAGATATTCAATGTTTACGAATCTTTGTGATGGTTAACTCGTATTTTTTTATAAACGTACAAACAGCTATAGCACTTAATGTTTCACCATGCTAATTTACATAATATATGCATACTTTTAAGTAATCTTTTATAGAAACGTATAATTGTATAGAAAGCCTAGTTGCGTTATGCTAGTTTTTTAAGTTGTTGTTTGTTGTGCATATTTATATAAAATATTTTAAATACTTCTCTGCGTTTTGCATGCGTTTTGCACCGTTCTTCAGTTCTTTTTTTTTCATAAAGAATTGACCTTCCAAAAAAGGGCTTCAAAGATCCTAAAAAGGTATCCCTATAGCTGCATGCGAGGGAAAGAACCTCTAAAGGTGCATTTTTGTATACCTTTTTTGGAGTATCCTGCATGTGCATGACGAAATACTATAAGCTAGAAAACCAAAGTGAAATGCTTAGAGAAAACGTCATAAGATAATGCCCATGTTCGTTTGTAACAAACTGGAGCATATAACGTCAGTTTGTTCATGTCCATCTCATTTTTGGGGAAAAAATTCGAATCAATATGAAATATATTTATTTCATGCGAACTGCGAAAATGACCTTCTTTAATGCCTGGTCTTACTGTATTATAAACGTTATTTTCTACGCGCCTAGCTGTCACGCAGAATGCCAAAGAAGACATTTCCAAAAATCGTTTCAAATTTCCAACCTCAGATAAGCGAACGGGAAAGTTATGGCTTCCTAAAAAATTCGGATTTTTCATTTCAAGTTAAATTTATTGCGAGATGTCGTTTTTCATCTTGGATGAATTCAGTCGAGTTCATGCAGCGTTCGAGTTTAAGAAAAAAAAACTGAATAAAAGCTAAGGAAAAAGAAGAAAAAATCGTGACGATCGTATTGGAAATTTGTCACGAATCGTCAATATTCCTGAAGTTGCGAGATGCAGAGCCTTCAAGTTTTTTTCAGATTTACTTACGTTTGTTAAAAACTACACCTTTACATGTATACGAACTATTGTTTTGGTCCCGAATAGTATTTATCCCATAAAACTTGTTAGTTTCCGCTCAGATTTACGAACTAAGATTATTCGTTCTCTTATGCATTATTTTCCCTGTTTTAAATTCCTTCCTGGAATGCGGAATTTTTCCAAATTGGTTAATTTCCTATCTTCCAAGATGTTAAAAGGGGGCAGTGCAAATAAATTGCCTCCATCACCGAATTTTAACAACACATCTCATTTAGGCTATTTCGATTTCCTAAAACGGTGCTATAAGGGAAAAGAAAATGGCTGTGTTGCTATAGTGCTATTTTGGGGAATCTCAAAGTTATCTGACTGTATTTTCTATATTTTCTATATTTTCGATGTGGTTGGATACAAGTTGCATTTTTCGTTTTGCTAATGAGATTCCCGTTGATAAAACGTTCAGTTATACAAATTCTTTAGGGGACCCAACAAGTTCGTAAAATCGCGAGTCGACGTTTTTTAGAATCGATAGCAGCGCTACCCAGCGGAAGTGACGGCGAGGATGAAAAACGAAACAAGAAGCAGCTTACACGATTTGAACACGTGCCACTTGGACACGTCAAGCGCACGCACGCATGCAGGCATATCGCAAATGGGCAAATTTCGCCAAAAACTGCATGTTGGCGTGTCGAGATAAGCTTCCCATATTTTTAGCCCCGCTCCCCGCAGATTGCCCATGGGATTCCCCCTCCAGGAAGTCGATCCTCGGTGTGTCTGTCTGCGTAAAAGCGTCCGTTGCGCCGCCAGACGCATATTATCAGCGCTTGTTCGTCCTCGAATAGCGCTTCTGCTTTTACACGGCTGTTTGGCTGCTCGTAGATTCGCTATTTAATCTCGCCACACACTCGCTTCTAGAAAAGAAAAAGAAAAAAAAACTGCTACATGACAGCGAGCAAACAACATGTGCCGAGTCTGCCTCCGCACTTAGCGCGCGGTCTGCGTCGTTTCAACCGAGTTTACACATACGCGCGCGCCACGTGCCCAAGGTGGTTCGGTTACACAAACCAGAACCAGCGAATACAAATACTAATTTTTTCGTTTTTTTTGCTCGAAAGAGATAGGGAGGAAAATCTTGGCTCGCTCTACTCGAGCAGTTTACTTATTGCTGGTCAATCAATGCAAACCCTTATTGCGCGCACCTAGCTGTCAAACCGTAGAGATGCTGGACGGTGACCAGCATCTGATCGCCAAGTCGAATCTCGAAGAACACGAAGAATGCTTACTTTCGACGTGCTTCTTTCAGCTTCTTTTTATCCAGCTTTGGAACGCACGATGAACGCTGATATCAGCGTGATGGTCAGTGTGCTTGGTGGCGCCTCTGCATGCGTTATGCTAGGTGTAACATTCCGCGTAAAATCTTCCACGTGCTCATTAGCATCTCATGATAAGTGCGGACACGTTTTTACGGTACATATATGCAATCATATACAATCGATGCATGGCTACACTTTTGACCAATAGGGATTTGTGTGCCACTCTGTGTCTTGAAAAGCTGCTTTCAGATTCCTAAAAAGAATGTTAAAAACATTCGTGAAAGCTTATAAGCGCTTTTTGTAAGCTCAGCTTGGCTCGGCTAAGCTTTATTTATGTGCGCCCTCATTTAAAACGCATGCCGCATTCTTATCCCGCATGGTGGCGCTAATGTACGCAGAATTGTAAGTGCCTGCAATAAGCATTCAGCGTTTTCTCACCCATACAACTTCATGGTGCCACATTGGCGTAACCTTTGTTTCTGTATTGCCAATGTTTCAACATTTTCAAAAGATTCATCGTGGCCTAAATTTATTCGTGCATTGTGTTGCGGATTCTTCCATTCCATATATAGTGCCGAGCAGTTTGTGAAATTTTCACTTTGTCATTGTAATTTTTTTTCTCACAAAAATGATGGTAAAACGTCCAACTATAAGTTTATCGTATGAGTATAGCGTTTTCGCGGATACTTCAATTCGAAAGGTCGTTGACAAACGCGGCAACACCGTGCACATATTCCATCGCAGTTTTATCTCAAATAATTTTTGAAACAGCTTCCTTCATTCCGAGAAGTAAAATGGAAAGAAATTCAACCCTTAAATCATAAGTTGCTTTTTGCGTCTGTTTATCTGTTTTTTGTAGTCTTTTTTTTTTTTTTTCTATAAAAACGTTCCTTCAATATCGAAAAAAAAAACCTTTTCTATAGCTAGGCAACGCCTTTTCCGATCATAGCATGTAAACATAATGTATAAAACTAAACAGTATGTTATCATAGTAAAGTGAAAGGGAGCGGAACATAAATTTATCTACACTGTAAAAAATCGATGCCTTAATTTAAGACACTTTATCTGTTTTTTCGTTGTAGACAAAATTAAGGCTTCTTGGATGTCTTTTTTTTTGGTGTCTTAAACTAAATAAGTCACAAAACCTGTCTTATTTCTTCCAATTGAAAATGCATTAAAAAGGCA
>JAQGBX010005049.1:0-14328 GCA_034698745.1 Megaphyllum sjaelandicum | reverse complement strand
CCCTAAATCACACACAAACGTCCTTTTTGATTGGCCCCTAAACCACACACGACTTTTTGAATGACCCCTAAACCACATCCACATGACCATTTTGAATGTCCACCCACCCACCCACACGACCACCCACACGACCACACGGTTTCTATTTTATATATTAGAAGATAGATAGATAATTACAACTTCTGTTAGTGCTTTGTTACGAAACCAGTGAATCTACTTATAAAACAATGTTATATTTTTAGGTAGCAAAAGGCAAGACTTCACCAGACCCAGGTTAGACCAATGTTAAATTTTATTGAGGAAGCATTAGTTTCTTGTTGTCATTAATTACTAAAATTTTTACTTTCAATTGTTTCAGGTTCAAGTCGATTTCTGTTGAGTTCATCATCGACCATAAACGGCCTTAACAACAAGGTATGTTGAAGTAATAATTCAAATGATGGTCAGTTTGGTCAGTTTTACATTATAAAATCATAGTCTATTAAGCCACCGGCGCCGACGCGCTTTCTTCTCGATCCTAACTAGCGGGGTTCGCTCCCCGATCGAGGTCGATGAGAATTTTGAGGATGTGCAAAATTCTGTAAGCGGCTCTTTCGGACGAAAGTTTAAACCGAGGTCCCGTGTTGATCTCTGCACGTTAAAGATCCCTCTTGTGAGGTTGGAAGTCCCCCCTCGTAGGCAAAATTCCCAGGTAGGTGACGCTGACACATCCCCTGGCGTTGGTGTTTAGCTCTCGTGCGCATAAATAGGCCAACGTTAACAATCCACATACCAACCTACCTACCTATTAAGCTGTTGTGATTGACGACGTTGACTTCACTCTCGAACTACTGTATGTCAACGATTGCATCTTTGATGGTGCTATGATTTACCATCTTATCCAATTTTCAATATTGCTTATTTGGCAAGTGGATAGGTCAAGGGTCAGAGGAAAGAATGTGGTGCATTCCAGTTACCAGAATAAAAGTACAGGATTATCTGGTGGAAGGATCTGTCACTAGGTGATGTCTCTCATTTAAAATATTTTACTGTTTAATGTTAACTGGAGGTTTACTTGTACTGTGGTCTCTAACTTGGACTGTATTTTGTCGGTTAAGTTCGTTTTTTGGGATCCCAATATTGCAGCTAATTATGTGCAATTAATTGCTGCTTATTTCTTCGAATAAATTCTGTGGAGGTTTATCGGAATTGGCCTGTTTGTGGACTATGCCGTTCATTTGGAGAACATTTATCTAACATGGGAAAGATGCTAGCCTTCCTATTGCGATGTATTCTTCCACAAACTCTCTTACAACCTAGAATATGCTGACACTAACTTTTTAATTGATCTTGACTTCCATTCTTGTGTTGTTTTTAGTTTAGTTTAGTGGATAATCACCGCGCCGTGGCCTTAGTGATTTAGAGGGTTGTCTTAGAGAGACGGAGGTGGGTTGTCCACATGATTGGTGTTGTCGCAGGCATCAGAGATCAATTCACACACTTCTCATAACTAGCAAAACAATTTATGCTTCTTAACCATGAAGCGTGTCTGCTCAAAAGTTCAGGACATAACTCACACACAGCAACATCTCAAGCCAGTTCCTGTTACATGGCCGGATCTTGACTGCTTTCTCTTACGCATCCGCACACAAGGCGTTGATCACCATTGACAACAAGGGCACCAATCTAAGTCGCCCGATATCAATGGAGTTTAAACCCAAGATTTATGATGATACACTGCACAGTGAAACGAAAATTCACTCACAATGGCACGAAGCAGCGAAATGCACCAAAGCTGATAATTATAAGTCACGTAATTTCCAATGTCCGAAACACATAACAAGCCCGGAATTCGATGGCCAGCTGATCACGACTCGATTGTGTAAAGATGCCGAGAGGAGTCCGTGCGCCATGACGCTAACATTTGATCTGCCCCTTTTGCCAAAATTTTCGTCCTTTTGATTTGGTTTATTCTCCCAGCCTGCATTTGGAGAAATCTCGAAAATGTTTCACCCATAATTCAGAACCCTTTTTGCTCTTACACTGTTGGCATGCCAGAGGGTCACAGACAGGCCAGCAAAAATGATTTTTACTCAGATTTCCTCTGCAGCTGACCGATATGACGACATCTGACGGCGGGATTTTTCTTAAACTAAAAATGTTAGATCCCCGACTGGGGATCTAAACTCAAACCATATGGATGAGCTGCTAGCGCATTTAATCATTTGATTAACGGCACATTCGACAAGGGCCCCATTTGATTGGCATGTTCTAGTTTGAGTGCATAGGTTAATAAAGAATAATTGCTAATTAAGCATTCAAGCAATTGCAATGGCAAATGGTGACAAATGGGTGAAAAGTCCCATCCATTGACCACCGTTCAGCTAACTTGATGTCTTGACCAATGACCACTTCAGGGTAGCCACATTATTAAATTTTCTGCCAACAGCCATGACACTCATGATTGATCAATTGCCTCAACCAATGATCACTGTTTTTTTTTGTCCGGGTGACGTTTTTGGTAGACAAATACGACAGTGTCATCTTGAAAACTTCACTCTGCTCAAATCGTCATTCGGATGTAAATTTTGTGAGAAAGGCTCTAGAATTCTCGCGTAACAACAGAAACCACATATTTTGTGAGAATTTGCGACCTCACAGGTCAAATTGTAAATACCCTCATTATTAACGTTTACTTACTGTTTGTTGTTTATTGAGTTTACATTACATCGTAATACAAGGGAATTTAGGGACACTTATTTGTTTTACTTTATTGTTTCGTTTTTCATTGCAGACACGTGGCGATTACCTTACAGTTTTGGAGAAAACTCTAATAGCGAATTTGAGGACCTGCGAAGATAAGGCCGTGCATGCAGTGACGCGAACATGGTTAGTACCGAAATGCATTGCTCCTTACTGTTGTAATCATTTGCTTACTTAATCATAAATAGACCAGCTTACCATTTATTTTTTTTAAATCGTTCTGCAATGATGAATTGTTGTTCTTTTAAAATGAAAACGTAATACACAAAATTGTTAATTCAAATAGTGGAAATTTATCTGTGGTAACCACTTGTAATTAATTTTCGCATAAAATTGAGCTATTTCCACATTTCGTTAAGCATTAGCTGTTTAAGATCTCTTCGTAAATCTATTCAAGCAACTTCTTTTGATATATAACTATGCATATAGCATTACCAGTCATTTACTTATAATAACATATTTATTATTCCCAAGTAATGAAGATGTGACACAGTGTTCAGTTGTTTTGGAACATGACGAATTCAAGAAGAGTAAGAATGGCATTATTTATCGCCGCAATCTAGCAGTTCTGGTAAGATTTGATCTGTATAATAATTTTTGTTATAAAATAACTATAGTATGCCTTGTTAAGGATGCTTGATAATGAGAATTTTTGTTAAATGGAAAGATAAATTTTAGCAGATGGAAGGTGTTCCATTAAAATTAGTCTTTTCCATGAATTACTTAGGTATCAATACCACCAACGATATATCTTGGGATACTTGCATTACTTAAATCACAGTGTGACAAGAGAAGTGATTGTTATCTTTTTCTGTTTCACGTTGACTACTGGTTGTACAGATGTACATTATAAAGGAAAGTGTATAAACAGAACTATAAACAGAAGTAGTAGATCCGTTACGGTGATCAACAGTTGGTGTCCATAAGCCTACTATTTAAACTGCTCTTCAAAATTATTGCATCACCTATAAAGTTTCAAATAAAAGTTAAAAAACCCACTGTAGGTACCCCTATTGATGATTAGTTATCTTTCTTGAGGTATTTGTGAAGATCGAAATGAGTGTTCAAAGGTCTAGGAATTTTATAACATCAATTTAACTGTTGATGTCATTATTGCCTCAATGTGCTGTGCATTGACCGGTATTGTTACAGATGATTCTGCCTGTAGTTTGTGTTTTGTGCTTTTTTTGTTTATGTTATACACTTGTTTTGCAAGTGTTTTGCATTTCAGCCATGAATTGTGACAACCATTTATCAGTGCAAGATCACTTAAAAATAGGGAATTTGTCGGAAGTAGTCTGGGGCAACATGCAATAGCAGAGCACCTTGGAATAAACCAGTCATCAGTGTCAAGGGTTCTTCTACATTATGAGATGGTAGTTAAAACAGAAGACCACCCATGCTCAAAGACCTGTATCTGGACCCTTTCTCACCAGGGCTCACAGAATGGCCAGGCTGAGAATTGACCAAAAACACATCAACTGGACAAGGAATGACTGGGGTAGTCCTTTTCGTGGATGTGTCCAGAATTGTTCTCCAATCACTAGATGGAGAAGACCAGGGGGGTAATATGCCCCAAGAATCAGTTATGAATTAGGTTCCATTATGCTCTGGAGAGGCATTAATCTGCATGTCCGCACTGAATGTCACAGGATAGAACAGTGTGGTACCATTTGCTCATTTTATAGGCGATAATTTTCTTTTACACTACGATAATGCAAGACCACATGCAGCTGGGGTGTCATCTGTGTGTCTTCAGAAGGTCGGTATTGATGTCCTAAGAATTCCAGCAAGAAGCCCAGATCTCAATTGGATAAAGCATGTATGGGAAGGCACTTTAGAAGTCATTTGCTGCTCTTAAGCTCATTGATGGAGCTTGAACTTGCAGCTTTTGAGGAATGGGAGAACATTACTGCACGGGTTATACCAAACACTATATTCTAAATGCTTGGGGACTACAAATCTTTGTTAGATAGGTGGTTGGTTTTCTGTGTATTTTTTTAGATAATATTTTCATTACCTGATTTACGATCAGAGTTCAAGATAACGATCTGAAATAAGGATATCTAAAATACGTTGCTGCATAGAGGAGTCTAATGAAGCAGATCTTATTAATTGTTCCACTTGTCTAATAAGATTTCATTGGGAGTGTATTTGTAAGCCAATTACTAGCAAGAGGCGTATTAGCAATGCGGATGTACCATTTTGGATGTGCTTTGAGTGTTGCACAGATATTCGAATGTGGAGGGGTAAGATTAGAGAAGTTTATCAGCTTATTCAGGCTGTGGAGGTTTTAAGACTACAGCGAGCTAGTCAAGAGGTACCACTGGCAGAATTCATGGATAAGGAAAATCTGGACAAGCAGTTATCAGTAATATGTTACTGGTATCGAGTCAGGTGCAACACTGCCCCACTCGGTGGAGGCAGTCTGTGTAGCACGGCAGGCAGACGACATTAAGGAGACCGCAACAACAGGCAGACGACAATGAGGAGACCGGTATCAAATGCAGCATTTGATTCTGCCAATTCAGCATCTGAAAGTCATACTCCCGCTTTGGTGTTAGACCCAGAGGTTCATGCTTCAAAACCGACAATCGGAGCCGAGGCACCAGCAACTGAAACGGAGGTGCGGGATACTGCAGCACAGGCTATCGAGCCAGCAGTGGAGATGGTAATAACGGTGCCGTTTGTGCTTGATGCCGTGATTGAGGGGGATTTCCTCAGCCCCTGTAGTGGTAGTGAGCAATCAGCCAGATGTCAGGATAAAGAGCCAACAATCATAAAGGTGTAGTCATCGACAGCATGGCCCAAGGAAGACCTTAGCCGAGTGGCAAGAGCAGGCGGGCAGTCACGAGGGATGCCAAGGAAGAAGGTGGTGGAGTGTGTCCCTGTCGGGGACTTAATAGCAGCCAGTGCGGTACTAGAATTTCCTAAGGCAGTCAATGCTGATCATCAAAGATACAAATTGGTCGACATACTGTAACGGAAGGCGGAATGTCTACACGATTTCTGCATTAATAATGGGGATGTCAACATCTGCTAGCCAGAGACAAAGCGAGTGTTACTGCATTTAGGAATGAATGACCTATGGGGGTAATGCATCAAGATTGTGGTGGATGCATATCGGGTCATGGTGCATTTCCTGAAAGCCAAGGAGATAGAAGTGGCCGTGTCGGGAATCTTGTTGAGGAAAAACCTTTCGAAAGGTTCTGGAAATTCTTCACTTTTAACACCAGATTTTTGCAGGGGATGGTCTTCACCTATTGCGGGATGGTGAACGAGCCCTAACATTGTGATATGAAGTAATGACTAGGCAGGCTAGTAATCAAAAAACTAAAGTGGATAGAACCAACCCATAGGGATTGTACAGTGGATGTAGCAACTGGAAATGACTTTGATTCACAACAAGGTGCATCGGTTGAGATTCCAGCAGGCTTGCGTAGCTGTGCAGACACTCCTGGGATTGGTTATATTAGTAACAAAGGTTATGGACCAAGGAGAGGGTTTTCCTAAAGGTAAATGACCTTGGAAAAAAGGTGAATTGACAGGATGTGTGTGACCTGATTTGTAAAGGGAGCTTGGACTGCCTGGGATTGGCGGAGACTCAGTCGTGGAGATGAGGGGCTGCAAGAGGTGCCAGGAATAAAGGTGTCTCTATTATCTAGGGATCCAGGGGAAAACTCCCTGAAGGAATAGCCATTTTTATTGGAGCTCGCTCACAATGGTACAATTTAAGTGTTCAGTCAGAAAATAGTGGCAAACAGCATTAAACAGCAAACAGCATAATTCCTTGTTCTCAATTGGGTGAAGTTAGAGGAAGGCCCTGCCAGCCAGGAGACAAAAGTGCAAGTGACAGTAAAAAGGGAAAGGTTGCAACAAATTGCCACTAGGTGGCACAACTTCCAGGCTGAATTTAAAGTCTGCATGGCATCTGCTAGCAGCAATTTCCTGTAGCAGACGCCCTGACAGTGGCCAAAAGCTGAAAACAAATATGATTAATAGTGAAATTAAATTGTAACAATTAGTAAACCTTCTTTCTTGAGGGAAAAGGGTCGCCAGGGTAAAGATCAACCAAAATACCACTTTTCCTACAAGAGTAATTTTGAATTTTGTTTTCTTAAGGTGTGTCATCCAGCCGCTGATACTGGGTGCCCCAAAAACCAATTCTGAG
Organism: Megaphyllum sjaelandicum; assembly: GCA_034698745.1. Taxonomy (NCBI): domain Eukaryota; kingdom Metazoa; phylum Arthropoda; class Diplopoda; order Julida; family Julidae; genus Megaphyllum; species Megaphyllum sjaelandicum. The sequence goes on along the minus strand of JAQGBX010005049.1, from coordinate 7,415 downwards.
CAATAAACCCCTATGACACATTTTGCATTATTGCTACAATTTTGAATGTGCCATTAGTCTGTTAAGGAAGGTGTTAAGGACTGTAATTTTGATGCGCTGAGAGGCTTTGTTAACGCATCCGAAAGATTACTTTTCGTAGGGATAAACCAGGCCACTAGGGCCATTGTTTCGGCTTCCATTGTGGACTGGGCAATTATAGTCTGCCGAGCAGATCTCCAGATGTATCAACGTCTGATACCCAGGAAGCATCCGAGTAGGCCTTGATCCAGGAGGCTGCACCCCTCAAGAGCACCAAGCTCTTCAAACACGTCTGACGCGCATAGTTCAGAAGATGTTCAGCATGTGTCCATGCAAGGGGTGTTGGCTTGCTGTTGTACTTTGCCAGGGTATTCACCGCAATCAGCAAATCCGGTCTCGTCATGCTGGCGACATAAAGCAGCGATTCAATGAGGCTCTGGAACTCCCGTTGTCCCAAGCAGGTCCCGACTGAACACAGCGCCCACCTTCATTGGTTCTCGATCACCGCAAACTGGAATCATGTCCATGCGTCGGCATAAGTCTCCGATGTACGGTTCCTGGTCTAGTCGTACAGTCCCTTTCTTGAAGTCATGATGGATTTGGATCCCCAAGAAAGTAGTTGTGGGGCCCAGGTCCATCATGTCATAGACACCTGTCAGTCTGCATACAACGTTGCCTAAAACACCTCTGTTTCTCGCAAAAACTAATAAGTCATCTACGTATACCATTACAAGTGCTTATCTGGAATGGTGTAAAGCCTTGGAGTTAAAAGTTGCTCGTGTAAGGTGCCCCACCAGCATCGACCTGACTGGTGTAGCCTGTACAGGGATTTCTTCAGGAGCCATGCTCTTCCCGGTTGCTATAGAGAAAGGCACATTTGACATCAAGGTGGTTGTGTAAACAACCTCCCAAGACAACCAACACTATGAACATTATCCATCAGTGTGAAATTAACAACAGGATTATACACTTTGGTGCAATCCCATCCTGGGCGTTGCTGGAATCCCTTTGCAACCAGTCGAGCACGGTGCCTTACTACTGACCATTTTGCATTCCGCTTTCGGGCAAACACCCACCTGCAACCGATCACTTTCTGATTTGGTTCTGGACGGACAGGCTCATAAACCTTACATTCTACCAGGACTTGCAACTCCTCGTGCATGCCTTCTTCCATTCCTGTGCGTCGAGTGTCTTCAGTGCTGCATCGTAGGTCCTGGACCAAGTTGACCGTCGGCACCCTATCATAGTCCACATCAAATACCTCGTCGTCCACTGTCTCATCCGCAGACTCGTAGCGGTCTTTCTCCATTGCCAGGGGGTCGATGGGGTCCATCTGTCGCGGTATGTCTGGAGGCGTCAGGATCTGTTTAGCCGGAGTATGTGGGGCACTCTAGTTTGACTACTTCTAGTTGATTCTTCGGGGAAAGGTAAAAGTCCGTCCGCGAGTATGGCAACTGGTGTTTCTCGCAGTGTTCCTTAATTTGGGTGAACGACTTGAACCTCTTGCCGTCGTGGTCGTAGTAAATGTCCGTTCCCAGACCAGTCTTTCTCCAAACAAATATCCTCCGCCAAAGCGGGCGTTGCACGGTAGCTTGCACTTACCTGTCCTTTGGGGACGGCCTCAGTACGACAACGTCTCAACCACCCACCGGCAATGGCTCAATTGATTCCTCAGAATTGCTGCGACAAATCTCCACGTCATCTCGTTCAGACCCAACGATATGTCCTTCGTCGATCCGGACTTGCGACATCTCACGCATACTTCACTGGGCAAGCACCCAAAAACGATATCCCTGGGTCGTGCTGGAGTATCCTGTCATGATTCCCTCCATGACAGTATTGTCCAGTTTGTCCTGTCAGAGTTCCTTCGGAACGAACCCGTGGACCTTGCTGCCAATCCGACGGAGATGTGCAAGGTTCGGAGAGTATCCATGCATCCGCTCGAAGGGCGTCTTGTAGCCTAAAATCTTCTGAGGAATCGGATTCTTGAGGTACACGAATGTCATCAAGAATTCTGCCCAAAAGGTCTTACCAAACCTGTCTTTGCGCATGACACGGATTGCTTTGAGAGCGCTTTGATTGAACCTTTCTGCAATCCCGTTCTGATGAGGAGAGTACACGTTTTTCGTTACGTGCACTATTCCTATTCGCTCATAGAACAATTCAGAAGCTTGTGAGCTGAATTCCCCTCCGTTGTCCGCCTTGATCCGCTTGACTTTGCGGCCCATCTGTCACTGCATCCGCTGGATGTACACCTGAATTCGCTCCAAGGCGAATTCAGAGTACTCAATAGCAATCAATAAACATGGTTCCAAGCAAACATTTCAATCCCTTCCAAAATAATCATTAAACAAAAGAAAGATAAAAAACATCCTAGCTAAATAAAGTATATTGAAACACTTTTAATTACCTCTGCCATCCTATGGTATAGGGCAACCGCACTACCCTGGTCTGATGTTGACTCTAGTTGGAGTCCCAAAGTAAACTGATTTTCAATGGGAAACTTCGCTTCTTTAATACTAATTTAGGAGGAAGTTCTGATCAATCTTGTGCCAAAATTAAGATTGATCTCATTTGAGACGGAAACTGTCTCAGTGGGATGTCTCTGCACTAATTTGGGTTTAGAGGTGGATCCCTGTTAAGTTTTCTCTTAGGGTTTCGAGCGCTCATTCTGTCAGGGCCCAAAAAGGATATGGGAAGGTGCTCCAAGTCAGGGGCTATCCGGGAAGGTCACTTACGAGGTCTTACGGCATCTGGATCCGTACTTATCTTGATTCTTCCTTTTAATTTGTTTGTTTTGCGAGCTGGCCACTGATGGCACTGTCATCTTTCTGAAAACTCCTCTGATGATGTCATTCATGGACAATCAGTCATAAAACTTGTTTACTTGTTCCACCCAACCCCCTCCTTGCTGTGGGAACATCTTTTAATTGCCTGGATGAGCAATTTGGGCAATCTCCTCCCAAACCCCTGCTGGTCCTTTCCATTGTTCAATTATTTGTCGTCGATGCGAGTCACCTAAGTCTGAACGGGGTGGCTGAGGTCTGATTTCCTGCCACTGAAGTGCTTTGTTGGCATCTTGCTTACACTGCGAATTAGTAAACGGTTCTGCAGGTATTTGGTCCAAAGGACTACTTGTGCCTGTTATCTTTTATCGAGACCAGCATCTACCCTGATGCACTTCGCCATTTCCACCAGAACAGGGTTTTCCTCTCGGGAACTCTGTTCTGCTTGGGGCCATAGGCAACCATCCTCTGGTGTTTGATCTCCTTCTTGAGGTAACTGCTGCTCGTGTCCTGTATACTCTGTTACATTTTTGTTATGCAGCACCCTCACGTGTCTGCATGTCTTGGTCTCCATTGCTGTCATGTGTTTTTGCACTGCCTCTCCCACCTGGTGTTTACAACTGAGAAAAACTACATGGATGAAACAGAAAAAATGGATTGAGTCAACAGGTAACAGCTGTCACCAAATGATGCTGTTCTCATTAGACCACACAGGTCTCTCATGTCTCTTCAGCCTCCTCTCTATCTTTCAAGTCTAGGCCTCTCTCTAGACCTATCCTCAGAAGTTTCTTAATAGCTTATGGGACCCTGTGACCTACTCAGTGATGCTGGTTCTTCATGTTGCAGTCTACTTTCAATGCTATCACTCAGTATTCTGGGTGGTACGGCCCATAGCAATACAAGCCATCGATCAGCTCTACCTCAACAATTACCTTTGCCCCATTTTGCTTGTTATTTAGGATGGTCAGGAGTCTGTTCTCGATGTGTGTAAGCATGCTAATCTTGTCAGCATGTTTTACTGAGAACAAGTTTTTCTCTAGATTAGGAATGCACAGCACTTTAGTAAGTCACTCGATACCACTCGGTCTCTAAGGCGTATCAGTACCCTTTTAGGACAATGCCTTTTGCTTTCATTGAACTGCCCTCACCGGCTTGCCCGATATGTCATTTTACAGCTCCATCTTCATGAAAAATGTTTTATCCTTCACCATGTGTGGTCGCTCCAGTTTTGACACATCTTGTCTCGGTGTTCTCTTCTGATCTGTCTCGTTACCTGCAGGATAGTTTGACGCTCGCTCGATATTGTAGCCCTGTTCTTGGCTTGGCCTGTGCTCCTACAGTCTGCTGTCAGGTGTCCTTTCTGGTTACAATGACAACAATTGTGGTACTCCTTGCGTGGTTTATTCAGGCTGCGGTGAGGTTGTCCGGGTCATGGGTCACCATTCCACTCACTTGTGGCTAATAGCTGTATAGGAGGCTTGCGACAATCGCTCCCATGATGTGCTGATCATCAATCTCGCCCCAGTGTACCTTGTTGTTAAATTAGCACAACTTAAGAGCACACAGAAGCTTTAGCCAGCAGTTATGAAGATATGTACAAACAGAAATTTTCACTAGCTTCCAATGCTACCTATTATGCTGTAACTGGGGTGGGATCGAGCTTTGGGACTTGAGCTCTTACATACATTTTAATCATAAATTAACACACTTCTAAAGACAGAATATGGGATCCACAGTTAAACACTTTAACTGTGGCTTCTGTTTAAACTCGCTTCAGGACTGTTTAAACTCGCTTCAGGATTAGGACCCTGGAGTGCTACAAGGAAACATATTCCACAAATTAATACTAGGGGGACAAGGGCTAAACTTTACATGCCATGAGGCGCTCTTTTCACTTGACAAGTACCATACTATTTCCTTTCTGAAGTTTCCTGGAAGACTTAAAAATAATACACGCCTCCAAGTGTTACAGCTTTATGGTGCCGTGCACCATACAAAAAACCGTTTATTAAGTACTACTTTGGACAGCACATGTCCCAAGTAGGTTCAGCAACACGTGGGGCTTATACACAATAAGCCTAACTTGAAAAACACATTAACGTTAAGAAATACACTTTCATAACACAAGAAAATATAATTTCCCAATTGCAAAACATATTTATCAAAAACGATTCATGTCCCAGGTTTCCTATGACTTTGTTCTGTTCCACATTTCCAAAAACTTATCCCACTAACACTTAGTGGTCAAGCCTACACACACAGTGTATGGAGAGAAAACGTCTTTTCTTCTACTTGCTTGATCAGGAAGGCAGATAGAAACGTGTACCAAAAGGTGTGGGGTCTACATACTCCCTTCAAAAACGTCATGGGAAACCTGGTGACAAAAGGGGACTACCCACAAGTCCATGGCGCTCCCCCCAATATTCAAATTTTCCCACTGCTTTTTGGATATTTGAATTTGGACACTGGGCAAAGCGCCATAATTGAAAACTTAACACTTTCAGCTTGGCGCGCTGTTTAAACATATAAAAATGCGCCAAAACACATGAACTGAAAATGGACACTTTGAAGTAATGACATACTTAACATGCACACTTCACGCCCCACGTGAGATGTTCAGGTGAGCACCGGAAGCAACGCACGCATTTCACGTGGCTGCTGCCAACCCGAAAATATAATTTATGCACTTAAACAACATACCTTGTACATCACAGTGCCTTGTGTTGTACAGTGCCTTACTCAGCATAGTGATTTTGGTTGCTACTCATCCTTCAGTGCATTCCATACTGATCTGGAAGTCTTCAGGCGTTTCACGTCTCACCAGATTACCTGCAAGATTCAGCATGGTCTTTGATGTCGCTTTGTCATCCTTGAGTATCCATGCTGGCTCTGCTTGTTTGGGCTTAGGATCCGATATCATTGTCCATAGTCCCTCTCCGTTCAAGCAGGCTGCTATTTTTACATACCACATGCTATAAGTTGCCCCATGTAACTGGGTAATTCCAGATTTTTGTTCCATTTCTCCTGCCATTCAGAGTTGCGATAAACCAGTTCCTTTCTTTCACTAGTGTAACGAGCAGTCATTCACACTAACACACTCATATGGCCTAGCACCAGCAAATTAACAACATGTTTGACAGCAAGAGTACTTACAGTTCATACATGCTGGACCCATTACTGGTTGACTGGGGCAAAACATTTATTTCTTTAGTGTACAATTAGCTTTTAACGAAATCAGATGGTATAGCAATGATATATAATGGTAGACTTGCACTAACACATTGCACGGCCATTAACTAGCGCTAGTATATAGTGGAGAAAAGAAACTGCATGATCTAAGTGCCACCAAATGTCAGATGTGTGCATCCTTATGTAGTGTCGCAGCATATTGCCAACAGCCATAATATGTTTTTAATTATGTTTTATAAGTTTTATTTAAAATAATTGATGGCAACTATGTGGCCCCCCTATGCGTCAGCAAGAATGCCACCCACACAGCCACCTTGCTAATTTAGATGGTTTAAGCTACAGAAATCCCGTCTTTGTAAATGCCACGTTTGCAAATACAACTTAAAGATACTGTTACTCTTATATTTAGTTGAGATTTCAAGAAAATTGGACTAACTTTTTGTAACCATCCTTTGCTTTTTATCTTTTTATTACACAGAATTTTCACGAATATTTCGCGCCTCCCAGACCTGGTAAGCCCAAAAAAGTCAGGAAATTTGAAAATATCTGCAAAAGTCGGGGAAATTCAACGCAGTGATGTTGTTGTGACCCAAAATTAAAGCTTTACGTGGTTAGATCAGGGCCCATTTGCAATTTTTCCCAGTATTTCAAGTTATTTGCAACAATTGCAAACTTAACCTAGTTTTCCGAGTATAAATTTATAAAATTTTCCATGTATTTCGAGAACACATTTATTCAAAACATTATTTACGTTTTCTGAGGACAACTTTTCAAGATTTCTAACCTTTTCTGGGCATCAATTTTCCACCTTTTTCGAATATATATGGTCAATATTTGAAACATTTTCCGTGTACCGATACAAATTTGCAAACCTGTCAACATTTTCCGAATACAAAATTGTCAAACTTTCAACAAATTTTAATGCCAATATTTTTTTTTAATTTTTAAAAAACATTTCAAAATTGTCATTAGTAAATTTTGCAAAATATTAGATTTGTGTAGATTTGTAAAAATCGTGGCGGACATTGGCATATATCAATTGTTGACATTGCTATTGGTCAGGGAATTTTTTTTTTAACCTGGGAATGACTGGGAAGTCAAAAATGAAATTTAAGAGGGAACCTGTAACAGGTCTTTTCGAAGACCACCATGATTCTGAAGATGCATTTGTGCCGTACACGATGTTTGGTATGCAGACAGTTTGTTTTGCTGTTTCAAACTGGTTATCTGCCTTAGCCGGTAAAGATGGCAGGGTTACTTCTGATAGTAGTGAAATGGCATCAATATTAAATCTCCAATTCCAGGGAGTTTTTGTAAAAGAAAATCCTAACTTACCAAATTTTTTTGTTACTACCGATTCAGTGATGGAAAATGTGCATGTTTCTAGTGAGGGTGTTAGAAACCTTCTTGATTCATTATCAA
>JAQGBX010005048.1:0-14329 GCA_034698745.1 Megaphyllum sjaelandicum | reverse complement strand
GCTATTACAAGCAAGACTGATTACCATACCGATTACTCGGACACCATGTGACAATAGTCGTAAATAAATGTGTCATGGGTTGTTTGGTTTAAGGCTTGCATTGGAACAAAGATGTGATTTTAAAGTGAGGCAATTTTGTTTACGGTAATTTTCGAAGTTTAAATTTCGGGATTGAGCACAACAAACGTAAAAGTACCGATTTTAGAGTAAGAGATCACGCGCTGTTTGCAATGGATTTTTAGCCTCCAACCAAATCGAAGTTGTTTCACATCCCTTTTTCTAAAACAATTTCCTTAATTAAAGCTGACTTCTAAGGCAGAAACAATATTGATCTTCGCAAATGTGTCGATGTTTACTGAATGCAGCGCCATCTGGGGTATGCTGGATAAAAGCGCTATGTCGGGCCTCGAATCAATAAATTTGATGGGTAAATTTTTGGCAAAATAATACTGAATCTATATATCATTGATATTTGATCTTCTTTGCATTGAAAACCAAGTTCCTCGACTGCATAATAATACAATTTTCTCTTTTTTTCTCTTTCTAGGTAAGTCAAGCGCTTTCAACTTTCTAATTAAAGCCTATAGTAATTAAGGTAAGGACGACGCTACCATTGTAAAGATTAGTGACGCAAAATCGTCGCAGAACGTAACGATTGCGACGAAAATAGAGGAATAAAAAAAGCATTGTCCTAACAAAACCGTTCCATGCAGGGAATACTACGAGTATAGTAATTGAGTGGAAATAATGGGTAAAGAATCATTTTCGGGTTCTACATTATTTAAAATGGTCTATCAGTGGCATGTCCATTCTCAATGGGAATTAATGACAAAGATCATTTTCGGCATAAAATGAAATATTTTCAATAAAAATATTTTTCAACAGTCAAAAAATGTATGCAATTTCAAGTTTGAATTCAATTTGTCAAAGTGACATTGACATTTCCTAATAGTTTTCCACCCTTATCCATGGGAAACATTTCAAAACTATTTAATTTTAAAAGTGGCAAGTCGAAAATTACTTGACTCTACCAATTTTATTATATTTGTTCAACGTTTCGGCATATTTGCCTTCATTAGGAGATAAAGAAACGTAGTAATCGACAATTTTACAATTTCAAACAATTTACAATTTTAAACATTGTTATCAAAATTTTGACTCCTACCACTTGTAGAAAATGAAACAGATTTGATTATATGCCTCAAAAAATCTTCGAAAAAATGCCTTTAGACAATGGATCCCTGGTAGACATTTTCAAGATCTGTTTGGTAAACTTGTACCAAAGAAGAGTAGTTTGAAAACGTAAAGCTACGTCAACGCCGGAGGAAACTTAGAAACTTTTCGTTGTTAATTCTTGCTTTAATTGTTTCTGGAAACAAACTTCTATAATCGTAACGTAACATTCTTTCCCCACCGAAGTAACTTATTTTTAAAAAAAGTTGCCTATGTTGCACTTACTGGTCCGCTGGAACATACTGTCCTCACCGAAGAAGCAATTTTTAGGATTTTTAGGATTACTAAGGATAGTAATAAACGAGCAATTGAGTGGAATGAGCGACGACCTGACAACACTTAATAAGGGACTTTAAGCAACAATCAGGAACACAGAGGAACAAAAAAATTAAACGAATAAGCAACAGAAACAGAAAGTCCCTCCATGTTTGCTCCAGTTATTCGAAATTAGGTGAACCGTTAGAAAGAGATGATGGTGGATTTCAACAACCCTTCTTCAGATTTGCAATGAAACCATCATTGCTAGGAGAGAAAAAAACCCATGGCTATAAGCGCGTTATTTTTGGCCAAAACTAACCCTTTTCCCGCTATTTCGAGGTGTTTATAGGCCTCGAATCTGGGTTAGATAAACTGTGGGCGTGGTTCCTCGGGACTAATCTGTTACCAGCCTCGTGTACTTTTTCAACAATGGCACGACGTTTCATTTGGCATAAGTGCTTATCAAGGATGTTTACACTCGTCCGAAACGACTTAAAGGTTAAAAGTGTTACGCAAACCGCAATAAAAACGCGGCGAAGGAATTCCATTCCGACTCCGGATGTCACGCGCGCCACCTGGGGAGCTCGAGTGGCCCAAAAGCGAGGCGATAGACACCAGATGAGACGCGGAAGGATGTTTATCTCACCAGGCGCTTACCCTCGATGCAGCCTCGGCTGACGTCAGCCGTGGCAACCCCCTCGCAGCTTCTGTTTATTTGCGCTCGAGTTGTAGCCGTTTTGGCGCAGCGTCTTCGAGAAATGAACATTTCTCAGCCAAAAACATCTTGACAAATAAGAAGAACGCTCGAACCGTTTTCAGGGTTGAACGGTTCGCCAGACGCGTGCCATCTCGGGTTAAATAAGCGAGCGTTATTCGTCCACTTAGTAGCGCGAAAGTCAACACGGTTTACGAGCCATTCAAGCAACTCGAAGAAAACGAAGCGCCAGCTGCGCGTTTCTGCCGCCAGATGAGCTCGCGTGTTCCGCGTACTTTCAAACCTGTACTGCTCGCTCAATTTCCGGTGCTGATCCGTCATCCAGGGTCTCATATTGACCGTCTTTGAAATGCGCGTCTTTCTACGCGAACCACATTTTCAAAAAGCCGACGCACAACCGGTGAAATCCCAAAATATATGTCTTGAATCTGAAGAAATGTTACCTAAGAACATGTAATCCCAAGAGCAATACGGTTGCAAGTTCTGGTCATATTTGAGACACTGCATGTCTATTCCCTACCTCCTATATCGAATGTTTCGTATTTTTGCATTGTTACCCTCCTATCATATGACAATGTAAGTGCATCTATAGGGCACTTTTGGGCTTGTTGAATTGAATTGAATTCAGACTTGGTCTACGCGTGTGGTTTTCGTTGCTGACCGGTCATCCGACGTTTCAAACCGACCGTCTAATAGTCGCTCGCGCAACCAGCACATGTGCACTCATGGTCAGAAGGTCAACATTCGATTCTCAAAAGCCTAAAAGATATCCAAAATACAAAAAAATGACCCAACAGAAAGCTTTAGATGCAGCCATTTCCAATTCTTATTTGCTATTTTTCGTTACACATGCATTTAGATATTTTTGAATTATGCGAATAATCATAAACACTCGATCTAATTATCTTCAGCTTGTTTAATGTTCCAATATACATATTGGGCATCAAGTGGTCGTAAATCAAATCCAAGAACAAACAAAACACGACCAAAAAAAAAAATACGTTTACTGGAACCGTTGGTTTAATTACTGGGTGCCGAAACGTCGTTTTCCAGTACACGTTTTTGGTCGTGTTTGGTTGGTTCTTGGACTTGTTTAATGTTTTGAAAAGGGACACCTTGTTCATATTTGACTGAAGATAATTAACCACACAATATTTTCAGCACTTTATATTATAGGAAAAATTAAACATAACAAAGAAAATCCAATTTGGAAAACTTTTAATATGCATCATGCATCATGCGCCATTTCAAAATATAAAGAGCAGAATATTGAATCGAGTGTTTAGTATTACTCAAATAATTTAAAAATACTTAAATATATACTGAAAAATAGAAAATAAAAGTGTTATTCGAAGAATATATATCGACCCAATGACGAAGCAGACGACGCCCATAGGTTATAACGCGATCCAAGCAGCCTATATAAAGCGCGCCATTCTGAAATGAATGTCCAATTTAAACACATAGGACATTAACGACCATGTTTCTATAGATCACATCTTATCATTTCTAGCCCTAAAATATCCATTAAAATTAATCAAAAATACATTTATGTCTACACGGCAGGTCCGAATCCCATAGGAAAAGCTGGCTTATCAGAAAACGCGCGCCACCGAGTGCATACATCACGTGGATGGCGCGTCATCGTTGCGCATCTCTGTATAAGGTCCATTTGACATATTTTTTCAGACTAGTACATCTCGCTCAATTCCCGGTGCGGATAGGACATCCAAGGTGTCAAACTCACCGTCTCGGGGCCACGCATCAAACAACAACTATGAGATGCAAAAAAAAAGTGCAGATGCAATTACTTAAGTTCAAAGACACTTACTTTTTCGCTATTATCGCCTCTATACATGTAACTCATTCAAGTTCCGAAGCTGTTCATTAGGACAGATGATGGATTTCTGAAGCCACACGGTACTGCATCAGCACTGCTACTCTCGCAGCGCGCACATCCTAATGGATATTCCAAAACCCATTAAGCCTTCAAACCCTCTTTGAAACCAGTTTGCTTAGTCACGCTTAAGTGGCTAAAGTGTTCCCCCTGCAGTAACACATTTCCTGATTTTTCTTGACACCTCTCAAGAGGTAACTAAAGCGGAGAAGCAGATGCAGGCAGAGGTATGTGCGAGAATGTTAAAAACACGCCAGAGTGCCATTCCTGACATCACACCCCGGCTTCAAAAGTGACCCAAGTAAACAAATTTTAATATCCGGCTAATATCCAGCATAAAATAATATAAATAGCACTATTGGCACTTTGTTTTACAGTACATCAAAACGTTGAGTTGCGTCACTTCTGAATTATAAGCGGTTTGCCACATGTTTCCCAAATTGTCAAAATTTGAATAAAACACGTTACGCTCATGTTCAATAGAAAATAGAGATTATTTTCCTACTTCATCGAAACCCGCTTTTAAAAGTGACCCAACTCAAAAATTGCTCATTTCCGGTTTAAGATGGTATTAAGGCAACCAACTCAGTAAAATTAAAACGCAATGACATAAACAGCACTAAGTAACAATATTGTCACTTCGCTTTACCATCACCCCCGCTTTAAACATGATCCAACTAAAAAAATGATAATTTCCGGTTTAAGACTGCATTGTGATAGATAGCCAATTCAAAAAAATGATATAAAGAGCACTACATAACTGTATATTTTGTCACTTTGTTTTACCATGCATCAAATCTTACTTACTGTTACTCAAAACGAACAGTTTTTCATCAAAAACGAAAAATCCATGCTCAATAGAAATATAAGTTACGAATTCAAGGCTTTTCTTTCTCTAATGCCAGCCAGTTTTGCCATGAAAATGCAAAGTAGGTTATAGAAACGCTCGTCTCGTCAGAGTAACATGCCATTTATTTGATGTAGATTAAAAGTGAAAAACATGCCATTTGAAAAGGGAATTTGTTGAAAGTACGATATGTTGGCACTATTCTCTGACATGCATCGCGATTTTAACAAGTAGTTCGGTACACCATGTTCCTCGCGTAATAACATTTCCATAAATGTTAACTGTTGATGGGGAGTAAATTACGAAAACCGTCGACTGTTTTTGCATTCCTAATCCCGTTGGGGTGGCAAACCTTTTCGCCATAAACGCTGATGTTTTCTTTGAAGTTGCGTAAAACAAGATTTATCTGCCAAACAGCTAACCAGTAAAACATCTCGCGGAATGCAAAACATAATGGCGTCATAAACGCAGTCGATTGGTATTTCTGGCTGGGCAAGTTTCGTGCACTCACAAGAAATGTTACGCCATGGAAGCCCATTTAGAGCAGATGTTCGAGACGTGACATCACTAATTCTTAATTAGATTTTTTTGTATAGTTAAAATGCAGTTGGCACGGTGTATTAAGTTAACCTGCCTATTTCCACGCGGATAAGCCTCCAATGTCAATTAAAATGAGAATGGCGGCAATTTCGACAAGATTGTTGACACCGAACAATGCGTTTGACTTTCAATGGCGCGGAATCGTTAAAATGGTCTAATATGATCTTATTGGCCACTTAAGAGTTAAGTGCCTATTTGGCCTCTTCAATTCTGAATGGATAATTGGGTGAAATAGGAACCCTGCTCTCTCGGTGCTGAGATGCAATGAAATGCAATAAGAAGGTTACGTTACGCGTGACGCTTACTATGTATTTTTTATAACAGTTGATAAAAAACGATAAGAGAGGAGCAAGATACGCGTCCCAACACGTTAAAACATCATAATGATGTTTAATATCCCAAGTCCATGGAAATTTCTTAAACGTCTACAGAAAGTAGTCCCTTTTTTAAACCGAAATATAAGGTATATTCTACAAGCAACCCTCACTTAACGAAAACTATGCCCCAAATACCATGGGTGCGTGCACAAAGAATGCTCATTTTCGACGTGCTTCTTTCAGATTCTTTCGTGCTTGTTTTCAAATTCTTGTTTCCAGCTTTAGGGCGCACAATGAGCGCTGATATCAGCTTGATGGCGCCACTGCATGCGTTATACTAGGTGAAACATTCCGCGTAAAACCTTGCACATGCGCATTATCATCTCATGATGAGCGCCGGACACATTTTTACGGTAGGCCTCTATATATATGTGCATTGCTACACTTCTGACCAATATTGATCTGTGTGCCACTCAGTCTTAAAAATCTGCTGCCGGATTTCCAAAAAAGAATGTTAAAAACATTGCTGAAACTTATAAGCGCTTGTTGTAAGCTCAGCCTGGCTTGGCTAAGCTTTCTTTGAGTGCATCCTCATTTAAAACGCATGCCGCATCCTATCCCGCTTGGTGGCGATAGTGCACGCCGAGTGGTTAAACGCCTGCAATAAGCATTTAGTGTGTTCTCATCCATACTCCCAATACTTTTTTATGGAACTTTGCGCGTGACATTTTCGATTGTTTCAAAGTTAAATACATAAATAGCCCAAAATACACAACAAATCTTGAAGTTATAATCCTTAGATGAAAAAGACATCTTAGCATTGCAGGTGTTTAGGTCATATAGATCATGATAACAACAACTTTACTAAGCTAGATTAGAATAGCGTACTGTTTTTAAACCTTTTTTCCTCTAATATTGTAGAGTGCATAACCGGTAAAGCTAGAATTTCCACAAATCCAGCGCAAATGCATCTTCCGTTATCCGGTCCCGCATTTCACACGTGACACGCAGCCATTGGCGAGGCCAGCTTTCAACGGCATCGGTGTAAATCCATCCTGACGGAAGTGGACAATTACTGCACCCGCTCCTATACGGCTCGTGTCACTGCAGATGTTGCAGTCGTAATTCTTTGTGGCCGTTTCTCGCCAAGGTGTTTGCGCGAGTCCATTAAATGCATCAGGATCTTCTCTCTCATTGGTCGGCTTCCACGAAAAATGCAAACGGCCCTCATCAGGGATCCCAGCCTCGTCCCATAGGCGCACGAACACGTGTAAGCCGCATCTTTTAACGGCCATCAGAAGGTGCGATGCATGCAGCAATAAAAAGTTAGCGAATTCAGCGGCAGCAGCCTCGCAAAAAAACAGTTTCCAACAAGCTAAAAAAACCTGGCATTATCGGCTGGTGGGTACGTTTTTCATTACTGGGCGGTTGGATGACAATAAGCAGACGAGACGCGAGCACTCCGAGAGATAATGGCGCTCCATCGCAGTTATGGCCGAGTTCGTCGCTGGCAGCAGGAACGGAGGGGAAAAAAAGCAACAAAACGGAGCAACACTGGCGCATAAATTAAATTAAATTTGAATGCTAACGCAAATGAAAAAGGTTATTGCGTTTTATTAGACGCATGAAACGCGAGACGAACAATGGGAGTTTGCTGCAGTGGCGAACAAAGTGTTTAATGACTTGCGCGGGCGGGGGAGGAAGTGCGTGTGCGCATGGGCGCGGCGAGACCGGTGGAAGAGGGAACGGGAAGTCCGCTGAAGACGACGCATCGGAGACCATTCGCGAGGAATCCGATGTCGTCATTGGTCTTCTTCAGTCTGAAATTCTCCGAGCTTTGCTGCAGAAGTCTGCTGCTGCTGAAGAAACATGCAGCGCCTCCAGATTCGAACAGAGGAAGCACGTCTCTCACGTCCATGTTGTCAAAATGTTCACCGGAAATGGAAATGAGCGTTACTTGCATGCTTGCAACGTGTCATATTCGTATGGCTGCGAGCACAAAGAATGCTTACTTTAACGTGCTTCTTTCTGCTTCTTTCGTGCTTGTTTTCAGCTTTGGGGCTCACAATGAACGCTATATACCAGCGTGGTGGTCAGTGTGCTCGGTGGCGCCACTGCATGAGTTGTGCTAGGTGAAACATTCCGCGTAAAACCTTGCACATGCGCATTAGCATCTTATAATGAGCGCTGGACACGTTTTTACGGTACACAGGCGGCATGGCTACACTTTTGACCAATAGTGATCAGTGTGCCACTCTGTGTCTTTCGGATTTCCAAAAAAGAATCTTACAAACATTCTTAAAACCTTACATCATGGGGTAGATGTAAGTGATTACCTGTAAAGTGATCCCTTCTATACTTGTTTCTCTTCATGAATAAAGCTTTTTATTATTTTAATTATTATTATTATTATTATTATTATTATAAGCGCTCAATGTAAGCTCAGCCTGGCTCGGCTAAGCTTTCTTTGTGTGTGCCCTCATTTAAAAATCATGCCGCATTCTTATCCCGCTTGGTGGCGCTAGTGTATGCAGACTGGTAAGCGCCTGCAATAAGCATTCTTTCTGCTCGCACCCTATCGTAGCCGCTCAGGTCACATGCAAGATGAGCAGTTGGGTTAAACTGTCGTGCGTCCAGACGTCTCAACAAATCATGGTGTAAAGCTATACATGTATAGTCCACACTGGATGAAACAAGAGGAATTTTTTGTTGCTATTTTCTGCCATTTGTTTACATAAATTGTTTTACATCATTTTTGTTCAAATAAATTGATTATATAAACTGTTACTTAAAGGTTTTACATAAGTTTGTTTCCATGAACAACTGGCAATACATATAAGCAACAGAAAGTCCCCTTGTTTCCTCCAGTGTGGACGTAGCTTAAGAATGTATAGGACAAGCAAACACGTTTTAACTGTTCATTTACGACATCACCACTTTGGTCTTTGATGATGTTTTATATTTCCTGTACTTGCTGTCGAAATTTACAAGCACGTCACTTGCATGCCGACACCTTAATATTCATGTAGGCTACTATACTGTATGTCAACACACTAGTGCACGTGACATGTAGCACGTTTCAGATAATATGCATGGTGTTAATTACTTGCATAGGCCTACTTTTATTTATAAATCACAGTGCGTTAAAATGGTTACCCAGGAAAAACGAAATCTTGGAGACTAATAGAAAAAAAAATTGATAACTTCAATCAAGTAAAATTCATTAATCTTACATGTAGGTTTTGTCACAACAATCCTTGACCACTTGCAAAAACTGAACTAGAACCATTGTTCTAATAAGCTCAGACGTTTTTTTTTCCATAAGCTGAGGAGGGCTGGTAAAATTAAGGAGTGGGATGTAAAAGCGTCGTTGATGTGCTAGTTTCTTAAGTTATGATAAAACTGACCAAACACAACAGTTACCAAAAAACACGATTACATACCATTTGTAATATGGCGATTTGTAACCGCAGTTTCTATTTAAAAAAACGATCGAATATTATAAATCATCACCAGAATCATGCAAAGGGAAATTCCTCTGTCCACACTGTCATCATGGGATCATGCACATCCGAGATAATAATCACCCATCATCTGCAGGAGGGAAATTCCCGTAATTATGTTGTCGCAGCCAGACATGAATTCTCAGAATCTTCATCTGCAGCTGCAGTACTTTTCGTACAAGCACATCTCATTCTCATCGCAATAAAAAAGCAATATCATACTCTGAATACAGTGAAAGCCGTTTAATTCGATCACGTCGATTCAAGCGATTTTGATCGAAATCAGCGATGGATGTCAAAAAACACGCCAAACATTGACCTTATCAAAATAATTTCCATTGTGTTTTAAAAATACGTATATTTCATCGTATGTATGTAGTATTTACAAATTTTAAAAATATTTGCTTAAAAAAAAGTTATAAGTTGTTTTTGATGATGCCTGCTTGCTGCAAACTTGTTTCGCGCGTTAGCGTTATGTAGACACGTGGCAATTTGATCGAATTAAGCGATGAGATGATCCAGAATCAGGCATCCGGTCTGAAGGTTTGATCGAATAAAATGGCTGATCGGATTAAACGACTTTCACTGTACTGCGTTTACCAAAAGTGGGTCGCATATTTCACGGAAAACTATCTCCGCCGTTCCGTTGGATGGTCAAGAAGTGCGAGTTTTCACCTCCGCGTATTCATAACGCGGCAATGAGGGCGCTGGCGTCAAGTTTCCATGTAGTCAACTTTAGGCGGCCCGAAAGTTGACGCAACAGCGCCGTTACTTCATATTTCTTTTTTTTTCCGAATCGAGTATACTTTTAATTCAGCGGCGACGAAATGCAATTGTTTTTTATACCCCGTGAATTATTACGCTAGATGCTCTTCTGGAAACGTTACATACGCGCTTTATTTATAGACCCGAGCCCATTTTTTTTTTTGGGTACGGTTTTTCTTGTTTGACAAAAAAACGAAACAACGTTGCAGATGCGCGAATTTAAAATCGATATTTTCGCGGCACGTTTCCTGATAGATGTCGGGGAGATGCGCCTCGAGCATCGCATTTCCATGCAAATTGCCAGAAAATTTGCAGAAGAACGAGGTCAAATAACCACCATTTTCGTTTTAATTATGTCTGTTTTATTGACAGCGCGCGAACATAACTGCGCTTTCGCGTTGGCCTAAAGGCCATAGAGCTGAAAACGCCAGCGCCATCTATGACAAAGTCAATACCCGCAGCAGCTACAACATTTGCTTTTCCAGTGTTTCGTGAAATTGGTATCTTTGTGAAATTAGAAAGAAAAAGAGGGGAAAACGTGGACCCGCCATCTTGGGAACCTTGAAGCGAACCGAATAGGCCTACCATTTCCATTCAAGTTTAGTTTTTAAATCAACTGCATATTAGTTCATAGACTGAGCCTGCCTTTAATTTTTTTTATTATAAAAATATTTTTATTCAAATGGTTTTATCAAAACAGATACAGTACATGTAGGCTACATGTATTTATTTGTTATGATCATGCAGGGACGCGTTTATCTGTCGTGGACAGTGTTTCCTAAGTAAAAAAAAATATAAAATACTGTAGTTCAGTTATAGATGTAGCTTTTCGTATAAGATTCAAATGAAATTTGGATTTTTCAGTCGAATCTTGTTGCGTTATTTAGATTCTGGTCAGGAATTATCGCAACAACACACACCAACTTGGAAGTTCCTGTGTTTCATATACAGTGTATACGATGAAACAAAGCCTTCCATAGTCTTAAACTGACCAGTTCGCTATAAGCGATGACAATAATATGTCTGGAAGTTCACATAGCTTGCCATTAGTGACTTACCATTAGTCAGCCATTCACTTATCATTCCTTAAAAAAAGTTATTCAGGGTCTCAAAAAGACCGGAACTTTTACAAAATGACCATACATGCATGTATATCTGTAAGTTCTTAAAACTGCACAACCAGATCAGTTCAAACAGCGGACAACTACTAGCTTAGCATTCTATATAACTAGGCTTTTCATGGTCTGAAACTGACCATCTCAGTGTACGTAGAGAAAGACAACAACATGCCTGTACATCATTTATACCTTTCAAAACCATTAACCAAGCAGTTAATGGTCTCAAACTGACCGTCTTTTCATAGGGTAAGGAACTTCCAGAAAGGTTCATGAAAAACCAGAACCTCATCAGAGAGGTTCATGAAAAGTCAGGAACTGCCAGAACTTCTAGAGAGGTTCATGAAAAACCAGGAACTGTCAAAACTTCTAGAGAGGTTCATGAAAAAACCTGGAACTGCCAGAACTTCCAGAGTTCATGAAAAAAACAGGAACTGCCAGAACTTCCAGAGTTCATGAAAAAACCAGGAACTGCCAAAACTTCTAGAGAGATTTACGAAAAACCAAGAACTGCCAAACTTCCTGAAAGGTTCATGAAAAGTCAGGAACTGCCAAAACTTCCAGGAAAAGCCAAACTCACGATGCCTGCAGCATCGAAGGCGTCATCGATGATGCAATCGAAACTGGGATCCCAGAAGCGCCCTATAATTAGACGAGTTTTAGAAACATCTAGCGCAGCTAGACTAATAACGATAGTAGATGGACCGCGAAGCCTGCTTAATGCGACCATTTCCGCTTTCGCTCGCCTCTCAAACGATCGCTGATCGCTCCCCCGGGTGCTAATCGCTGGCGTTCGCCTTAAGCAACACCGAAGCAATTTATTGGCTTTAGGCGTTCGCAGCAGGCTTACTGCCGCAGTTGAGCTTCAGGAATAGTTTATGGCGGCGTTGCAGGTGTGCTTCAACGACCTTCCCCGCGTCGCAGATAATGGCAATTTAGGCGAAATCCATACAGGAAGGAGTTCATGGGATGGGACGCTTGGTTGCTTTCAGGGCAACTGGGGCTTTAGACCACTGCGAAAGTGGAGCGCCGTTGCCCGATCTGCGCATCTGCCATTTCGGCAGGGATGATTTGGATTACAGTGCCAGAGTCGAGGACTGAAATACTGGATTCTTGGACTGCACGGATTGCTGGAATCTGAAATGCAATGTTTTGGATTGATAGGAAATTAGGAATTGATTGAACCGTGCAGAAGTTCTACGCTACCTGTAAGCTGTTGGCAGCTGAACTTGAGTCGCAAATCTTGGTATGGATGGTTGGCATCTACGACTAGGATTGCAGTGTTAGAATATTGGATTTAATCAAGTGCGGGGAAGTTGTAAAAGTTGCAGGATTGGAATATTAGACTGTGGTGCTGGATTCTTGGACTGTATAGTGCAGGGTTTCTTGGACCAACTGCTGCAATCTTGGACAAAGAGCCAATTGTGGACTATTACAACGCAATGCTGCAATCTTGATTGCAGTTCTGTAATCTTAGGTTACTGTGCTGGCATGCTGTTATGTTGACTGCAGTTCTGAAATCTTAGGCTTCGGTGCTGGGATGCTGGAATCTTGACTGCAGTCTTGAAATCTTAGGCTTCGGTTCTGGAATGCTGGAATCTTGACGGTGCTCGCAGTGCTCAATCTTAATCGTACTTGCAGTTAAAATCTTGGACCGAAATCTTTTAAGGCGGTGCTGGAGCACTGCATGGAATTCAAAAACTATACTGTCGAAATACAATTCCGCAATATTTGACTGTATTGTTGATACTTTTGTCTACATAGCAATTCTAATAGGAATTCTGAATTCCTCGATGGCCGTTTTGGAGTCTAGGACAGTAAAACTGAAGTATAGCACTGAAGTGTTGGAATCCTGGTAACGCGTCCAATGTGTGATGTTAAGCAGCCCGTGTCATGTTATCTTGCAGTCTTTCGCAGTGGCGACGCAGTCAACCAGCTGACTTCGGATTAAAATTAATCGTTCGTTAATTAAATTATGAGAAAATAATGTGCCAGCAGCCGTCTCGTGTTATCGGGCCGATGACTTCGCACTTCTGCAATCCATCATAACTTCGCTGGAGTCGGACTTAAAGAGTGACGTCGAGCGTCAAAATTGCTAGTCACGGCGTCTCGTAACGCCAGGTTGTCTCCTTTGTAATTACATCTTGGGTAATTAATGAGAAGAAGGCGCTGGTGGCGTCACCTTCTGACTCGGGTGAAAAAAGCGCCATCTAGCGACTTGAAGATGCTCCTGCTTTCACAAATCAATACATTTGCAGAATTTGCAAAACTCGAAAAGAAACATTTATCCCCAAAGATGAATAATTTATCCCGCTGACAGTTATTGTCTCATAAAACTTCGCCTTGCATCGTTTTCCTACTTTATTTTTATAGGGTAAGCAAAGTTATGCGCATCTTTCTCGCAATATGTTCCAAAGATCTTTAGCATAATGCATCTACGGCTTATTTCCATGTAACACTTTACTGCCACATGTTCCTGGAGTTGTTTTTTGAATTTTTTTCTATTAAATACTTGGAAATGCGAGCGTAATTTAAATAATCCTTTCTCTGAATGAATCCAAGGAGGGATGCCTTAAGCACAATTTAAACTCGGGCTGCTAAACTGTTACTTGTGGGTTGGCATAAATTAAAAGGAAAGGCTAGATTGTCCCAATTACAAAGCCCGCAGGGAAGTGGGTCCACTGTAAATCATAAAGATGTTATGTTGACTGACGTGTTTAGAGTTACTATTTTAGAACCTCCCCATGGAGGCTCTCGTCACAAAGGGTCATAAAGCGTCATCAAACGGAAATACCAAATATAAATTAGATAAAACAGACGATAGTGAAAGTTATTTTTCAAAAACTTTTAATTTTTTTGTTGTTGTCACCATTTACTGCAATTTTCACTTTTTTATTATTACATTATGAGATTACCTTTTTTTATTCTCATATATTTAACAAAGTTCCCTTCTTTCTTTGAATCCAACGTTTATAAATCCTGCCTGATTCATTTGATTCAGGCTGGCTACATTGCCTTGGTTCGCCCGATGCTGGAGTACTGTGCCCCTGTTTGGTGCCCACATGGTGTGGTTAACATT
>JAQGBX010005047.1:0-14329 GCA_034698745.1 Megaphyllum sjaelandicum | reverse complement strand
AGGAGGGGAGTCTTTGCAGCACCAAGCTGGAAAACAGGAAACTGCATGTATTATACCAAGGTTTCTTTTGCTGATTATTTTTGAAATTGCTAGTGAAATAAACGCCAGAAATTATCCATTACAAGCAGATATATTTCAATTTATCATTTATCAATATTTAGAGCGAACATGTATGAATAAACATTCATAGGTTACAACAAGTGATTCTTGCTTGCAACCCATACATGTTCGCTGCTTTTAACCTATTCAAAACTATATATACACTTTCATAAAACTATTTGAATAATAATAAAAAAACAAAAAAAAACAACATAAAATATGTAACCCACGAGGAAACAAACCCAGGCTGCCAACTTGGCAGTCAAACATTCTACCAACAAACCAGCAATGATTAACCTGTGATTAAGCTAACAATTGATTTTTTTTCATCTTTAAGATGAAAAAAAAAAGCGTAATTAAAAATGAAATTAACAAACTTTCATCAAAATTTCATCTGCAATCTATACTTCAGAAGTATTTTGTTAAACTTAGAGTGAACCTCGTGCAATATTCGCACTCTTAAATATACGCTATTTCCATATACTACTAATAAGGCGCAAAAAAATATTACTTTTTAGGGATCAAAATTATGGGAAATCACGAAAACCCACGATCGAGGACAGCGGACACGGAAATCGAACCCAGGTCTACCAATTGCGAGGCGAGAATGCTAACCACTCAGCCACCTTGTTCGGTAGTTTTCCTTAACGTAGGTTCGCATCTTCAATTCCTCGAATGAATGAAATATAATATACATGCAAAAATTGCGAGTTGTTTTGGGCATAATTATGCTTTGCATTTCCATGCTTTTTCTCTATAATTTAAATTTCACCATGATATATTGAACTAATTAAAATATAATCTTTTCTCAAAAAAGATAAGAATTAAAAAAAATATATATTAAAAAAGCATCGACCAGGTCTCAAACTAGGGTCAGTATCAGTCTAAACCTGATATTAACTGCAATTTTTGAAAAACTTAGCCAACTATATATTATAATACGTTTGTGACTAATTTTTTCTAGCTGAAAATATCAGTCATTAATTTTAAAAATTCTCATCAAAATTCCCTAAAAATTTTTAACATTATTAATCAACAGAGTGAGACTCGGTAGTTCCGTGCTTAGGGTTCTCTTGTGTGAAAAGGGCATCCTGGGCTCGATTCCCATTTGAATAATCTTTTCCTTTTATTTAATTCTTAAATTAATCTACACAGTTTTTAGTATCATCTATGATTTTAAAACAAAGGTTAGACGCAAGTCTGTGTGGTGTACAACCAAATTCTACTACCTTTAGTTGTATCTGCACCGACTTGTACCTTTTTATGGCATTAATTAAATACTTTTTAATTTTTTTATAATTTAATGGAAATAAAAGTCAAGCCATAAATTAAAACTTTATTTTGTTGTTGTTTTTCTTTACTTAAATTTCACTAAATAAGCTGTAGTTTTATCGTCTTTAATAATTACGAAATTTATTAAAATCTATGATCAGAAAAATTGTAAAAAATAAATATTTAGCGAAAATATGAAAATATAAATATCTTTATCTTTGATTGTAATATTTTGCATAATTGATAGCTCATATACATATATTAAACAATTTTTATTAAAAAAGAAATCTAAAAGAAGGCTTTTTAGCATTCGTAAGTGTTGAAAACAAAATTTATTTTAAGTTTTATAATATTATACTTAATTACGCACAAATAATGGTATCATTTTTGACTTTTGAAATAATCGAATCAATCATCTTGAAGTAACGTAGTATAAAATTTAATTAATGAATCAATTTGTGATAAACTTTATTAAATTATTTTCTATTAAACGAAAATATTTAAAAATTTGATAAATAAAATCGGATTCTGTCGAATATGAATGCTACAAAGCCCATGCTCAGCCTTCAAAAAATACAAAAAAAAATAAACTGCAGGTGGTTCAAATTGATGCAAGATTGCTTTTTTGATCTATACATTGGCTAAATTAGTATTATTCTGAATTCGATTTAAATTAAAAATGTGGTCTCGATTTTGATAATATATAGGTTTTTAATAAAGTTTACATTGCTATAGATTTCATTGCAAATTGCTAGAAAATGTCGCATTTTATTTTATAACTTATTAGTAATTATCAATTTAAAAAGATTACTGATGAAGTAAATAAATAAAATTTGACGATTCTGCACTATATATGATGAGGTAAGAGTTGAGGATCCATCTGCCTTGCAAAGGGACTTTGACATCTTATCCAACTGGTGTGATACGTGGCAGCTTAAGCTCAATAAGGAGAAGTGTTTAGTCACGAGGATCTAGGAGGTGTTTCTTTAAATGTTGTTTCAAGCATAAAGTACCTTAAGATCACCATCACGAATAAAATGTTCTGGGGTACACATATTGACAAAATTACAGGCACAGCAAATCAACGACTTAGATTCGTACAAAGAATCTTCAGGAATTGCCCTAAAAATGTTAAAGAAATTGGATGCGTGTCATTAGTCCGACCTCTTCTCGAGTATTGCTCTCCTATTTGGAATCCCTACAGGGTGGGTAGAGCCCAGGAACTCGAAATGGTGCAGCGGAGAGCTGCTAGATTTGTCACGGGCAAATATCAGCGAGACGAGAGCGTTACCTAATTGACCGAGTGTCTCCAGTGGGAGTCACTGCGATCAAGATGGGAAGCTCAATGCATGGGCCTGTTTGAAAAATTTAATTTTTCTGGAAATGCAAGTATGGTAGAGGGAATCTTTAAACGCAACCACTGAGGTGGTAGAACTCTTCATTCCAATCCACTTACGGAACTCCGAGCTCATTCGGATCCATTTTATTGGTCTTATTTCATGCATGCCATTAGACGTTGGAACTCTCTTCCAAAGGATAGCCCTAAGCTTCACGAAATTCAATTTTGCAATGATGTTGGGTTCCACACTTTCACGGTGGTAACAACAGAATAATTTGATTTGATGGATTACACCTCCCCTACAACATGGTATTTATTTACTGATAGTAGGGTACTGAGTTGAATTAAATTAAATTAATATTGCACAAAGGGACAATATGACTCATTTTTTTTAAGGTAAAATTATTGGAAAACTTGAATCCAGGAAATCACAAATTAAAGTATCAAGAGACATGAAAGTGTGCCCAAGAGTCATCTCCAGGCTTTGGTTGGTTGGTTTGTGGATTTATAATGTTGGCCTATTTCTGCACACGAGGGCTGCACCAAGGGATGTGACAGCGTCACCTTACCTGGGAATTTTGCCTACAAGGGGGGATTTCTACCTCCACAAGAGGGATCTTTAACGTGCAAAGATCAAAAGGGATCTACACGGGACCTCAGTTTAAAATCTCATCCGAAAGAGCCGCTACTTAAGTTGCACATAACCTCGCTAGTTAGGATCGAGTGGCAAGCGCGTAACCGCTCGACCATTGGCACCGGTCCAGGCTTTGGTGAAGACTTCAGGAGACTAGGGGAGCTGCACAACAACCAGTAAAAGGTCACCCAAGAGTCACAAAACAGCACTGGACAAGGTCTACCAGGCAACTTTCTGCCAAGCTAACATCGGCTTCAGGAACAAGAATTTCAAGACAAACCGTTTATCCCGGGCTTAAAGCAGTAGATCTTTATGCGCGACCAGTGTTTTGTGACCTGATAACCCCTGAGCAGTGAGTGCCCTTCTTACATGGAGTCAGGGATATGAACAAGGCGATGGTGGTCCTTCAAGAATAGGTCAGCAAGCTTAATCTGGACTCATCAGTGAAAAGCACAGATTAAGCTTGCTGACCTATTCTTGAAGGACCATTAGCTGGAGAGAACGTGAGTTTATTGAGTGGGGGAGACCCACTATCGGTAAAGGCGATACACAATATAATCACTTAACAGGTTCAATAAAAATTGCAAATGAAGAAAGTAAAACACGCAATCGTGACAGCAGATCTTGCTGTCTGTTGATCGTTGGAGCTTCCATCGCTCTGCCTCAGGATCAGCCCAGTGCTGGGCTGCATCATGTATTCCACTTCTGGCATCCTTCCCAAGGAACTCGGACGCCTTCGTCGAAATTTAAACAAACAGCTTTCGGTGACTTTTTTATCTAGTAGCTTAAGGGGAAAATTTTCAAAAAAAAGGATCAAATTACCCTACTCGATTAAGAAGAGGGTCACGGGAAGCAGCATAAATAGGAGACTCGGCACCGCCAAGGCGTTCCTATTCCCAAGCTTTCCTCCCTAATTGTGAATTAGAGGGTCAGGTCCAGATGGTGTCAGATTGATAATGATTAAGTTTAGGCCCTCTTCGCCACTGACCAACTGTAAGCCTCGACAGGCCACAAAATTACATAGGAAAAGCTGGCTTCCGTCCCCTTTCCTCAAAAAATCTCCATTGGTCTTCAACCAACTGGCCTCCTGACCGAGAGGCAGCTCCAAACTGGTTGTACCCGGGAAGAGGTGTCTTCAAGTGCTTCGTGAAATGGATACCTGCCCAGTCCATACTGATCTCCGCTAACCTACACCCAAGCATAGGTCCTCAACAGGTCTCATGCATGGGTGCCAGCAATCACGTGTCTCGGAGACAGAGACTCTCAGATGCCACTTAGAAATCATTAGAGTTAAGCTGAGGTGAACTCCCAAACATAGGGACACTCCTCCATCGACGTTGTACCACTGCCGATGGCTCCGAGACCAGTCCCACAGGCAGCGGCCAGTAAGCACGGGGCGTGGCTCAACGTCTAGCTTCAATTACCTAAGCTCCATCACTGAATTCTTCCACTCTTTCCCCCTATACATCTGGGTTCCACACCCTCCGGCTCCACCCCTTCTCCGATCTGGAGGGTCAGACTGCCATCCACATCTAGGTGCCTAGCAGGTATAGAGACTTTAAAAAGGGATCTACCTGCCTCCAACGAGTGTAAAAAAGCCAGCTTTTCCCTGTTCTGAAAAGCATTGATTTCTCATTTGCTCGAAAAGAATATAGTCTCTTACAAAAGAGTCTTTTGCCATCATGAGCCGAGCCGTTATATGCCGCATACAGCTGGTCCTGAATAGTGGCCACCACCAGCACTGACACCATATCTGACACCACTGCCTGGTTCGAAGCTTGCTGTGACCTCCTTACACCCACCCTTAACACTTCTTCTATTGGTTGATCAATGTCGTTAACTCTAAGCAGTCCCCTCGACAGCTCCATAACTGATTTGATGTAAGTGCATTCCATCATCATGTGCTGTTCCTCTGCATTAAGCGCTTCGCAGATGGGGCACACCGCAGAGTTCCATTGTCCAATTTGTAACAAAAACACTGGCGTTACCCCTGCTGATCTGCGAAGTCTCCATGCTTTCTCTGAAAAACTGAGTGTCAGTAAATTAGAGTCTTCCGAAATCGTATTTTTCAACCCAGAATTTATCCTTCCCTGCGGGTGGTTTAAAATCTCCTCTACTCGTCTCAGTGGTATCCTATCTGTCTCGTCCATCTCTGCTAACACTTGGGCGTTCCACATAAGAGTTATTCCTTTGCCTGGAAAAGCAGCCTCTGATTCGTTAATAGCCTTTGATATAACCCCTAATGTGTGATGTCTCCTATCTTCTGGTTGTAAGGTCTCCTTGATTCCAATGAAATCTTGAAATGTAGAAATTTGCAGTTCCCTAAGCTGTCTAAGTTGGCCTTCTGTTAGTTTTACGTAAGCTCCGACTAGGACTTTTCTTAAAATTTGCTGGCTCTTTATTTTAAATTTAAACCCTTTAAATCGCGCATAAAGTCTTCGGCAGCCCCGTATTGTTGTTGGTAGTCTTGCCTCTTGAACTCGGGACATCTTTTGGAAGAATGGGTTGACACTGATGTTACCAGTCGCCCCGCTAAGAGTATAGAAATAATCAATATAAATGGTGTCTTTAGCTGTTATAGAATCCAGGACTTCACCAATTTGAGCTGCTTTACTCCAGATACTTAAGTTCCGTAGACCTTAACTGCCATCTTTTTTCGGCATATGGAAAAAAATTTTAGCCGGCCACCTCTTGTGATTATTAATCCATGTCCTGCATGTGCCTTGAGCTCTATCTAACCATTTGCTTGGAGGATCCAAGAACCTTAGAGGGTAAATTATTTTGGGAAATATCAGGCCTGAAATCAGCCTAGCCCTCTCGAAAATGTTAAGGGACCCCTGATAATTCTTCCATTCGAGGAATAAGGTCTCCATCTTTGACATCAAGGTAGACCAATTTTTTAGTTCCTCCTCTTGGTTGCCCAGGTAAACTCCAAAAAACTCCCCCCCCCTCCCTATTGAGGTAGTTATATTTAGCCTCCTACAGTCTTCGAAGTCTTGTTCTGACAATGGGCAGATTTTAGTTTTCTCTTTATTAATTTTTGCCGCCGATAGTTGGGAGAATTTAGCGTAAACTTCGTAAAACTTTTTAAGATATTCTAATATACGGATTAGAAGGGAAAGGTCGTCAATGTATCCCATGCACACTTTAGTACACTTTCTATCTCCGCATTTTAGGCCACATTCTGACAATTCGCGGTTAATTTTCTTAAGCAAGGGTTCAATAGCGATGACGTAAAGGAGTGGCGAAAGGCTATCTCCCTGGCGAATCCCACCCTCGACTTTTATCTCCCCGGACTTAAGATTCCCATTTTTTATCGTACAGATGCTCTCAGAGATCAACATTTTCAACCACTTCACAAAATCCTCAGGGAACCCCAGGTCTGTTAAAAGTCTAAACATATACTGGTGCGAAACATTGTCAAACGCCTTCTGTTGGTCTACTGAGACGACATAGCCTCGAATTTTGCTCTGATTTTGGAGTACGTCTCTGATGACCTTAATGTTCGTACTGATTGACCTATTTGGTAAAGCACATGTCTAACTTGGCGAGATTATGTCTGGGAGCACAGTCTGGAGCCTAGATGCAAGAATACGGGTCAAAATTTTATAGTCCGAATTTAGTAATGAAATAGGTCTCCAGTCGTCCATTGTCTTCGGTTCATCTTTTTTAGGGATCAAAACTATCTGAGATTCCTTGTAAGAGGCAGGGCAACTCCCTTGCATAAAGTAGTCGTTGTACACTTCGCACAGGATTGGGATTATTCTTCCCTTAAAATGGCTATAAAACCCATAGCCCAGGCCATCAGGACCAGGTGAGGATGACACACTTGCTTTCCCTAGTGCCTTAGATATCTCTGCAGGGGTGATGAGGTCCCCAACGTTCTTGTGAAGCTCCCCCACCCTGGGAAAAAGGACTTATTTAATTGGTGGTGGCGAGGGCATGTCTGAGCAGACATCATGTTCAATGGACGCACAGAGCTCAACGTCTTCAACAGGGATACCATTAATAGTCAGAGGTACAGAGACAAAGTGCTGAAACCTTGTGTTAGATTTTTAGAGGTGCAGTGGGACCAGAGTTTATTTGCCCAGACTTGAATCCAATTGAGCATGCATGGGATGCTGCCCATAGAGCTCGTAAACTACTTGATAGGAGGCATGACATGGATCATGTTTTATGGTGCTGAGCTTGCCATACGATACTGCATAACTATACCAAGTAACGTGCCATTTCAGCGAATTATTTCAAAATTTACCAAAATTCATTAACTTTTAGACATCAGTGATACATGAATGATTCATGATACATGAAATATGCACACAAAATTAGAAAATATAGTCTGCAATGACAATGCCTCAAGGGTCTCAGCCCTTCTCATGTGGGGATATTTGTCGCATGTATTGTAAAATGGTAAAAAAAAATATGAAATATGCACACAAAATTAGAAAATATAGTCAGTTTCTACGATTATCTATGAAAAGAATGAAGTAACAGACTACGTTTGACTAAAAATGTTGCCAACCATAAACGTCTTCACAATGGCACTGGAAGACAAAATTGTACTCACGTTTATATGTTTCAGATGAAAAGAAAAATAAACAAAATAAATAAATACAAAGTACACGCGTTTTTACTCACCTCCTATTTTCGAAGACCTCATTTTACGCAATGTGTATTCTTCTCAATGATTTCCAATTCCGGGGGATTGGAAAATTTCTCAGCATAAGTGGGATTTCCAATACTTTATTAACTTCGATGAGGATTATAGTAAATAATATAATTAACATATGCTTAAAATTATTTGTTATTTTAAAGAAACCCCAAAACCGGAAGCACCTGTACCATCCGGATATTCTGGTGGTCACATTGCCCTTATCGTTTGTATCACCATACTGTCACTGGTGTTGGTTCTAATATGTTTTTTTATGATAAGGTAAGAAATTTAATTTTTATTAAATTTTATAACTATAACAAAAGAATATTTTTCAAAATCAAGACCTTTAACAGAGCCATTTTAACAATTTCAGTTAAATTCCACGATTTTTCAAAATCACTCACCATCAAATATATTTAATTCTGCCTTAGAATTAGGTGGCTACGGCCCTTGGAGCGTTCTCACCCTCTCAGATTCCGAGTATATGTTGCGAAATTTACCAATGACAATTTTGAAAATAAACTTAAAAAAATGGGGAAAAAATAAAAAAAATTGTTTTAAAAAATTTCGAAAATTTGGCAATTTTGTATTCGGAAAAGGTAGAAAATTTTAAAAATTTGTATTCGGAAAAAGTTGGCATTTTTAAACGTACATGTATATACAGTATTTTTACAAATATATAATCGAAAACGTTTCAAATTTGCCATTAGAAATTGTTGGAAATTTTACTAATTTGTCCTGGGAACATTTAAAGTTTTCAAATGGGCCCTGAACTAACCACGTACAGAACTTGCGTATTTCCTGCCTTTTTCAAAATAATTCTTCCATGACTTTTACAAGTCTAAGGGTACCCTGTTATTCGAATGTTTTACAAACCATTAAAAGCTCAATAAAAAATGAATCGATCCCATGTCATTCGGACTTTACCAGTTTCGAACCTGCAGTTTCAAAAATTATTGCGTATATTTGTACTGAAAATTATTTACATCTACACATGCATAAATGACGATTTGTTATAATCAACCAAGAGCCATCACGAACGATTAATAAATCAAACGTTTTTGTTCACATTTAGAAAACATAGCCTCAATAAGGTTAAACCTGTAAGGGAAATTAAAACGGACACCGAAGAACACAGATATGAAACAGCAGGATTGATGGATGAGAATGAGTTAACAAATGTTCTATCAATTAATGATTTTGCTATTTTTCAGGCGCAACAAATGTAAACAATTTTTGTCACATTTTCAATAGACAAAAGGATCGATCTGAGGAAAAAACCATTCAGAAAACACCCGAAACAAAAGCCCTTAAAAGATTACCACCGGAAGATGAGAATAAATTAACACGTTCACAAATGTACAAAATTAATCAACTTATTAATTATCCTGCTTTTATAAACGAACAGAAATAATTTTTTGTTCACGTATTCAATAGATTCGATGATTTGTTGAAAGGATTTTTTGATGAAGAGACGAATGAGGAATCGAGCCATATACAAGGAAAAGCTGTACTGATAGATGTGAAAGAGTTAATACGTTCAATTAATAAATTAATTATCCAGCCTCAGTTTAACGAACACAATTCACCAACGTTAATTCCCCCCATATTTTCAATAGATATTTAACCTTGCGAAAGGAACTCAAAGAAAAAATTAATGAAAAATCAATTGATATAAACTGCCTTCAAAAATCTGATCCGAAAGTTGGGGAAAAGTTAACAGTGCCACAAAAGTAAGCTCGATCAATTACGTATTCTGCATTGATAAACGTTCATAAAAAATGAACATTTAAATACATACATGCAGAATCTCAGACATATGCAAGGAAATTAAGGAAGCAACCAATGAGAAATCGACCGATCGAAAAGGCCTTCAAAAAATAACACCAATAGATGTGAATCAACAAACACAAAGGTGCGATTAGTAATTTTCCTACGTTACAAACAGTATATTCAATAGAAACCATAGAAAATCCATTTTAACCGATGCACTATCAGAATCGATACATGTTTACGAGAACGTGTGAACGTCTTTAAAAAAATCTCAATTAATGATTGTTAAACACAAGGAAATTCGTGATTGATATGCACGTTCACAAATGTACAAAATTAATCAAGTAATTAATTATCCTGCCTTTATAAACGAACAGAAATATTTTTTTGTACACATATTTAATAGAATCGATGATTTGATGAAGGCATTATCTATAATGAAGAGACCGATGAGGAATCGAGCCAAATACAATCGCTTAAAACAGAAGAAAGCGATGCTAATGAGTTACTATT
Organism: Megaphyllum sjaelandicum; assembly: GCA_034698745.1. NCBI lineage: Eukaryota > Metazoa > Arthropoda > Diplopoda > Julida > Julidae > Megaphyllum > Megaphyllum sjaelandicum. Next base: position 4,045 of record JAQGBX010005047.1, on the reverse strand, counting down.
ATAGAAAATGAATAAAATGAACCAAATAATAATTCCGCTATTATACCACATCAGTAATACATCCTTGTTAATATATTGGATAGATGCGATGACTCGTTCAATGAACCTGACGAAAAAACCAATGAAGAATCCTTGGAAACAGAAACCTATGAGAACTCAAGATCGAGAGATGAGAACATATCAACACATTTACAAGGGTATACAATTATACAGCGTATTGTATTATTAAACAATGATCCTGCTTTAACAAGCGCACATAAATAGTATATTTTTTGTCCACATCATCAATAGATGCGGAAAATCGCGCAAGGAAGCTGAAGAAGAAAGCAATGAGAAATCCATCGAAACAAAAGGCCTTCAGAAATTGAGACCGATAGATGGAAACAAGTCAACTTTATTAGAAAGGTATGATTATCTAATTAAGCAATGATTCTGCTTTGACAAACGCATGCATGAGTAAGAAACTTCTTTGTTCATCTTTTCAATAGAAACGAAAAATTGCGCAAGCAATTTGAGAAGATTTGGACTCTCGAGTCTGAAAAATCTTCAAAACATTCAGTGAAATGTTCGAGCATTTAACATAGGGCGGTCATCGAAGTATTTGTTAGCCAGATGTATTATCACATTGCGCCCCCATTTCAGAATTGACACAATTTAGTTTAATTTTATACTTTGAGATAATACCAGTTTTAATACATGTCGTTTTTACAAAATCCAGAGCTAATTTCGTTCGACTTGACAGCGGCTTAAATCAGAAATTGAAGATTTTTTGAGTTGTGTCACTTCTGAAGTGTGGGTGCGATATCACATTTTCACGAATACTTTCATATATTTTGAACTTATATATGCTTAATGAGCCATCATTAACTTATGTTCAATTAATGTAATACTGAAATGCACAAATTACTTGGTCTATTTCCTTTTTTTTAACAAAAATAAAATAAATATAAATGCTTCAGAAATGTTATTACTTTAATCGGAAAAAATTATGACACACGTATTGTCAATTTCCATTGTTTCTTTAACCCCTTCCCCTTCCTTTCAGCCCGTCCGAAATTCGAAATTTGTCCAAGAAATTAACATTATTCGTCGTTACTCTATAACGGGGACAGGGTAGCGAGTTTCATTGCATCATCAACAATTCTTGAACATTTGGTGAAATGTACTTCAATTAATACAGTACTAAACCATAAATTGGCAAATTTCGAGCTATAACATTTCTGAAAACAAAACATTTTATGTAAACGTTAACTGCTGATAATAAAATAAGTAATTTTCATAACGCTATATGATAAAGTACACGCGAACAATACCTATTTAGCACAAGATAAAACCATGTTCATAAAGAGAACTTTATAGTTGCAATACTTCAAAACCAGTTAACAGGTTAAATCTACATGTACAGATAAATCTTTGATAAATAAATAAAAAAATCAAATACTTATTTCTTAGTAACCATTTTCAACGAGTTTAATATCTTTGCTGATTGTATGATCAAAATCCTTTTTCAATATCATAATCAATTGGCTTAACAACAATAATCTACTGAATCGCTATATACTATATCAATTTAAAACATTATCACTAAGGTATCGATTTGTTCTATAAAATAACATGATAACAGTTTTGGTTTTGCTCCAATACATACACATATCATTTGACCATCGTACTAACTGCGCGCATGTTTAGCGTAAAATTAAAATGGCACGAAACTTTACGAAAATTGCATTAATAACAACCGAAGATCTATAGCCTATATGTGAATTCATCAAGTTTCAATCAAAACAAGACACAACTGGACGATATTTTTTGCACATCATATTAACATGTTCATTAATCCGTAAAGTGTTACATAATAAGGTAATATTAATTTTTATTATTTTTTGTTTCAAAATTTCCACTAGGGCTTACTGTATAACCGGGAGATGTCTGATATTTTTTAAAGTACAAATTCGCAGATATCTGATCTCACTTCGCAGTTCAATATTTAACGAAGTTTTTGGCAGTCCCCTCACCTTCCTATGAAAACCAATTTACTTTGAAATTGACCAATGATAATTTTTGACAACATAATTAAAAAAATTGATAATATTAGCACGAACATATTATAAAATTTGAGAAATTATATTCGGAAAATATAAAAAAATTGAACTCAGAAAAGGTTCAGAGTTTCGCAAATTCCTCCTCTCAAAATGTTCAAAATTTGAAAAATTGTTCTAGAAATGTTGAAAATCTTGCAAATTTATATTATGAAAAGTTTGAAAATTATGCACAAAAAACAGGCTCATATAATCTATTTGTATCTGCAAATCTAAGCGAGACTACGGTGACTACACCTATAGGGCCTACTTCAAATAAATTTATAACCATACAGCCTCTTATGATATAAAAGATAAGAATTTACTGTATCTCAATCTTGTATAATTTTCCAAAGCTGTTTGGTTTTTATTAATTAATAGGTATCACAAAACATCAAGTAAGTTTTCAAAATTATTCTTAAAATAATCACTCAAATAAATCCACCCGATGAGCCTCACGGAGAAAGCTTCGGTCGTGGATGGCATTTTCCATCAAGTTTCCATCAGCAAAGACTTAAAAGGACTATGTTACTGTACATCACATATGCATTGTTATGCATCTGCACAGCTTCTGTATGTTTAAAAAGCATTTATTGTCCATAGTAAATCTACACTAATCGGTATTAAAGTCAATGTCGTAGAATCGCATTAATTTTATTAAACCAAATAGGTAACAACTGCAAACAAAAACGGTCCATCAGGGTGCTTCCAATGCATGACTTTGCTGAACAGAGAATGGAAGAAAAATCTCATCAATTGCATGGGAAACCAACAAGATTGTAGAAGGTGCCTTCAAGGGTAAGACCAATTCATGTTTTTTTTTCTAAATACAGCCAGGGAAAATTCGTACCTTATAAGGGATGAACTTTTTAAAGCCTAAGAACAGGGCATATATCACTTTGCCGACTGCAGCGCCGTCATGCGGATGTGTTGTAAACACTTGACCCTGCGCGTGTAAACCTGTGAATGTTGACTTTCACGAATGACATTGGATTGAAGCAGCATAGATCGTTCCGTATTTTTGTTGCAGTTTTTTAGTTAAGGATAGGGTATAGCAAAGCTGGATTGGCTGAATATATAGTAAAGGGGTGTTTAGAGAAGGGCATTTCGAGATTTATCTGAAAAACAGCGTTAAACAAAGCGTTGAAAGAAAAAAAAATAGCGTTAGGGTACTTTCATAACGAGTTTTTTTATTTCGGTGGCTTTTTCAGTTCCTTTTTCAGCTGCCTATTTTTCCAGTTGTGGTGATCACAACGGGCTGATATCAGCGTGATTTTCACGTGCTTGCATGGTGGCGCCACTGCAAGCACTGCAAGAGGTGAAACATCTCGCAGAAAACATCCTTGCACATGCACATCAATGATTAGAATCTCATTTTGAGCGCATGCATGACACGTTTTTATGCTACTCATGGCGAATTTCACTCGACCAAAAAGAGTACACTCGGAGCACCCGAGTGTACACTTGGGTACTCCCGGAGTACCCTGGAGTACACTCGGAGTACACTCGAGTACTCTTTTTGGACAAGTGAAATTCGCCATCAGGCTGCATACAATCGCGAGCTCTCTAGTAGACATATCGTGCGGCGTGGCGCCATTTTTGACCAATACTGATCCGTGTTCCACTCTGTGTCTAAAAATTATCAGTAACCGATTCAGCTGAAAAATAAGGTAGAAAATATTCATACAATTAAACTTACGACTATTTTAGCCTGCCTCGGCTCGGCTTTCTTCGAATGCGCATGCGCAAGTGTTTGTCAGTCGTTTTCGACCGAGAAAAAAAGCTCGTTATGAATGTACTTATAGAGAAGAAAACCACGTGTGTAAACACACGTGTTTTGGAGATAAGCCGACGACCACTCAAGGAAAGTAAACTTTTTTTATATCTTAATCAGGGCCGGCCTTAATGGTACGCAGGGTAGGCGGCCGCGTAGGGCCCCGCGCATTTTTAGGCCCCGCGCTATTTTA
>JAQGBX010005046.1:0-14331 GCA_034698745.1 Megaphyllum sjaelandicum | reverse complement strand
ACATTTTTACTGACATTTACTGACACATTTTCAAATCCCTGACATTTACTGACTTTCCAGAAAGTGGCTACCCTGAAATATCAGTTTCAAATAAAACATTTTAAACAGCGCAACATTGAGAAAAACTGTTTTAAAGGTTTGCACTTGCTTAGCACATTTATATTCTGCAATTTGTCAAATCAAATCCACCGGGAATGGACATAGCGATAAAAATAAAAAATTGCCCAATAAAACCGAGGCATAATGCAAAATTATAATTTGTTACGTAATTACGAGGCAAAAAAACCATTAACACATTGGCTCGCAACCGCAATAATTTTGCAAGTCTGCAAAAATGTGTCAGCATAAATTATTCAAGGTGACACCAGGCAACATAAAACCAGCTTAATTTACCTATTATTTGTTCTTTACTTTCCAGTAATTCGTAATAACTGTTGGCGATGATAGAACTTGGCGCCCGTGGATTAAACCGGCCTAGACTAACTAGTCGCTCGCAGGTCCTCATCAGGGAGCCGGAAAAAAGGGATGGGTCGATGCCATACGTCCTCCATCCACCAACGCCATCAGCGACTCCTACAAAAATAAAACAAAATTCAAACAAATAATTAATAATAATTAATTAATTCAATCCAAATAATTGCTCAGACATTAGCAGCTCTAGCAAAATTCCTAAAAACCTACTTATACAGGATTCCCCCAAGAAATTTCATTTTCAACATCCCTGACTTTTACAGGCTGAAAAAACATTCCTTGACCAATAACAACGTGAAAAATTGACATACTTTCCAAAATTGACACTGTAAACATTTTTTGTAAAAAAATAAATAAATAAATAAACAGAATTTTTTTTTTTAAAAATTTAAAAAAATTGCATGAAAATTTTGTATTCGTAAAAAGTTAAATTGTGCTCGGAAAAAGTGAGAAATTTTGCAATTTTGTTCACGGAAAACGTGGAACATTTTGCAAATTTGTACTAAGAAAACGTGGAACATTTTGCAAATTTGTACTAAGAAAACGTGGAAAATTGTGTAAATTTGCACATGGAAAACGTGGACAATTTTGCAAATTTGTACACGGAAAACGAGGAACAATTTGCAAATTTGTACTCGGAAAACGTAGAAAATTTCGCAAAATTTGGACTCGGAAAACGTGCAAAATTTTGCAAATTTGTACTCCGAAAACGTGAAAAATTGTGTAATTTTGTACATGGAAAACGTGGAAAACTTTGAAAATCTGAACTCCGATAATGTGGAATTTTTTTTGCAAATTTCTACTCGGAAAATTTTGGATCGCCATGACTGCGTTGAATTTCTCTGAATTTTTCAAAATAAACCATTCTTCCCTGACTTTTCCAGGTCATTTTCAAGTTCCCTGACTATTCCAGGTTTTCCAGGTTTCCACTAGATTCCCACTGAACATCTGCAGGACTAATGACAACAAAGGGACGTTGCAAATTGGGTGACAACGGCACCACAACACATCCCGGAACAATTTCTTCAACAACCATCCGAGCAACATCTTTTCAAAAGCAGAAAACCTTGCTGCTGGCACAACCATTTTAGCAAAATTTTCCAGTTCATGGGTGTTCGTTCCTCTTTAATCTGGATTTACAATCCAGTTGCCATTATTTTAACGCTAAACGGATCGTTCGACTTCACAGCCCGCTAACTTGGCACGATTCCCGCGCAGCATCTCCAAAATATCTTCCGCAAATAGAAGTGCCATTGTGGGCACAAAAACGTTGCAGAAGCCCGAGGCACCATGTACCGCAAGGCCTGCAGTCACGGGAGTTGAACGCTTGGCATTTACTGAAATAGTAGAGAGCTGCAAGCCTCGTGCCTCTAACGACCAATTTTTTTTGGCTGAAAATGGCCCTTAAATTTCCAGTGAGGACAAATGAATCTTCCCTAGTCGGTGGAAAACTTTCCAATGCAAACAAAAGTGGGGAACACGGTGAGCTATAATGAAAGCGCCAAAACACTCTCCGAAATGTACGAAAAGCAGATTGGACAGAGTGCCAATCACACGCATTTATCATTCCGGATTAAGTAAACCCGGGCTGTCTTGTACTTTCAACGCGCTGTCAGCAGAATGCGCATAGCCGCGTAGCTACGAGTCCTCGGTTGTTATTCCATACATCAATTGATCGCAGTTGCATGAAGAGTAAACAGAGCACCTGCTGTACATGTACATGTCCTAGGCATAAAACAAAACATAGAACTAGCTATCCGAGCATGTATTCGAATGATAAGACAGGGTTCCTCCAGAAATTTCCTTTTCAACTTCCCTGACTTTTCCAGGACAATTTCGAATTATTACATGACCATGACAATTGAAAGATATCACCTCAAATTTTAGTTTGTTTTGACTTGGCAAACCTATTCATTTCTATAGTAAAATGTTACAAAAATTAAAGCATGAACATTTTAAAAACATTTGTAACTATTAAAAACTTAGTCGGGCTAACGTGGACAATTTTGCAAATTTGAATTCGGAAAAACGTGGAAAATGTTGCAGATTTGAACTCGGGAAAACGTAGGAAATTGTTGCAAATTTGAACTCGGGAAAACGTGGGAAATTTTGCAAATTTGAACTCGGGAAAACGCGGAAATTTTTTGCAAAGTTCACCGAGATGAGAGATTCAATTCACTATGTACCTCACTTGTAAAAGTAGTTCACTCAAAGACCGAAATATTCCAGGACAAATTTGAAAAGCTCCATGACTTTTCCAGTCATGTTCTCGGAAAACGTGGAAAATTTTGCAAATTAATACTTAGAAAACGTGGAAATTTTTCAATTTTCTCCTCGGAAAACACTTGCACATGACGAAGTAAATCATCCAGTTTTATTTGTCGAGTATGTTGCCAATATTAGCGTATGTATTCATTAGTCTTCATCACATGTCTGCGAACTTTGGTGGTTTAAAGCAACATATATATTCGAGACATATAATGAACCTAACTACCAAAATTGATAAATAGTCCGTAATTAAAAGCAAAACAATGTTTGCTTAAATGCCCACGTCGTAACTTAAGGCTGCAAAGATGAATTGTTGTTGCTCATAACAATGACAATAAATGTTTAGTACAGTGGAACCTCATTAAGGTAGCGTACTAGCATAAATTGAAACTCAAAAATAAAATGGTAAATTTTAAACTCAAAATGATGAAGTCGTAAATTCTTCCGAGTTGAGTTCCAGGAGGAATCATTTACTTAGAAACGCATATCTGCGTACAGTAATGACGACATTTCGAGATCATTCTGCGCATGCGCGGTTGCGTTGTGGCGCAAATTGGTAATACGAGTCAGGAATGCGTGGCGCGCGAAATTTAAGTGTTGTTTATGAGAGGGAACTTACATGGTCAATACTAATGGCAAGGGCAATGATACGCCGATCATGCTCCTCAATCTATATAGTCATTATAAATAGCAGTATCCTTAACCACGCTCCGCATTACCAAAAGACGTCCTAGGAATGATGCCAAACTCCGGATTGACATCATTCCACATCTTGTCACATACACGATTATTCTGAACGTCACTCTCATACGATCATGATAGTATTAATGAACGTCAACAGTTCGCTCTGAAATGGGAAGTTGCTGCAACTTTTATCGGGAAATTTTCCGTTATAACGTACCGTTTTTCATATTTTCTAAAGTAAGTGGTAACGTAACATCGAGCTAATGCTCGGGATGTCGAAAATTCATTCGTTTTAGCCAACAACTTGAACAATCCGAATTCAGAATTCGTCCTAAACAAAGAATTTAGCATTATTGGTCAATACCCTAGAACGTGGACTGGAAATAAGTTCGTATCATCAAAAAGTTGTCTAAAGCGAGTTCTTCTTAATGATGTTCCAAATATATCATTAAAATACAACAAGCTAAGCTTTCAAAAAATCGAAATGTTTGAAAGAAGTCTGGTGCATTTTTAAAAGTCTATTTTTAATACATGTATATGACGAAAGCCGGATCTTACGTACAGGCATTATGCGTCGTAAAAAGGCGAACAAAAATATAAAATATAGCAAAATATTTTCTTACCAGAGTGAATAGAGGCAGAAATAACATCGCTTTTACAGAAGAGGCAACGTTTCTAAGAATCAAATCAATGAATCGGGATATTCGAGTTCCATTTAATGCCCGAACCTTGTTCCGATCCATCAATGCATGAAAAAATATTTATTTCCCATGCGGTACAATGTGTACTTTTGCATATATGGAAAAATGGGTTCAACTCGGCTGAACTTGAAGAGTTTCGCTATCTCTACATTTCCTATCTCTGAGATTACTTTTTCGTAAAACAGATATTCATAAAGTACGAAGAAACTGCGCTGCTTTTTTAAGAAGTTTGACAATAAAAATAAAACTAGAAATATTTCAATAGAATTTCTCGTTCCTATTAACTCCGGCCGGAAGACGGCCAAACGTATTAAAGACAATATGGTCCCATATGTTTTTTTTTAACATATCCTTACAGTATATGATTTGTGTACCGTAAAAGTGATTCTTGAAATTTATTGAATGTTTACAATGAAAATACATATTTGTTTTATCTGAATTACAACTCGAAAGAATCAACAAAGTTTGATGTAAGTTTTTGTTTTAGTAAACTTTTCCATTTCTAATCATTCATTCCTGAACTTCAAAAAATAGCGGTATCGCTTATCTTTTATCTCGAAAAGTAAATCGATTGGTTTAAAAAAATTGTAATCGATGAATCAATACAATTTCAGCTCAATTCAATTTCAGGTCAACCAAAGTCTTTACCAAATTTAGATATAATGATTTTATATTGATGTCACTCGAAATGCAATGAGCCTAAGCTCGTAAATATTGAATGAAAGCAAAACAACCTAAACAATCAAAATGTCAATAACATGAAAAACCGCTAAATGATATTTACCACAATTACGAAATGCAGTTCTATAGGCCTGAAAAAACGGATTTTTTTCATGACCTTTTTATTTGGTGGCTTATTCCTGTAATCCAGCGACGGAGGCCAGAATAAGGAACGTTGTTTCTGTGGTCCTCGGTTCGAGTCCCATCAAAGCTTTAATACAGACAAGGAAGCAAACCAGAAAACACTTGAGGAAAAACTAAAGACCTTTTTCTTTAAGATTTTTTCGCAATTAAAATACTTTCTTAAACGACTGAACCACGATGTTCATCGTGGAACGCTATGCGTTAATGCCAAATCCACCAACAATATTTTAAGGACATAACAATAGTTGCATAGTTTAAATTAAAACATTTGATATTTATAAGTATTGTAAATGACAGACTAGTAAAAATCATACGTTTATCGAAAGAAACTAAACATTCGTTTTTTTTGTTTGTTTGTTTTTACCAAACACGAATAAAGTTGCAAATGCGTGTTCGGATGTTTCTACGAGGTGTTATAGCATGTATGGAGTTTGATATAAAGCAGGACTACTGACACGACAATCCCGTCAGTAGCGATAACAGTTTCTCCAGGGCATCAAACCAGTCAAGAATGCTTGAGGTCTGAACTGTTTACCCGAGCTACTTTTGCTTATGTGGACGTTACCCCCTCTTCGTGTTTTAGTTCATTAACCTTTCTCCTGCTGAAGATAAACAATACAAATCCAATGATCTGCCAATACGACAAACTTTAATGGAAACCAAAGAAATAAATTGATTTTATGAAATCATATCTTGCAAAAATGTACCAAGATTTGCGTGCGAGTTAATATGCAGGATACCATGCATCGAAATCATGCAAAACAAGCAGTTGAACTACAGTAGCTAAAACGAGTTATTTCTAGAAATATTCCAACCAAATGCAGTCCCTATTCACAGTTTAAAGTATTCAATAAATGACCTATATCATGCACAAAATTGTACCATTTAATGGCTGGCATTAAGCTTAACCAAATATACCCTAAATGTAGCTCATTAAATGAGTGATTTGCCGTCATAATGCCTTAAATAATTAACTTGGGCAAACGCACCGATCGGTAAGTCCAAAAAATTATCTTACTAACAAAACTGTTCTTACTAACAAGCTCCTTCATTAAAGTCAGATATAAACTCTCAATATCTAAATTAAAGTCAGATAAACTATTCTCAGAAAAAAGTACACCGGAGGATAGCTGTGCAAAAGTTTAAGTTTTTAAACGTATAGAACTATTATATCTGGGGATGCATAGTAGATGACGCCATCATCAGAATAACAACAACGTAATAATTTAAAAAATGGCGTTATAATCCGAATTTGATGTCATCGACAGAATTTTAACGAATGACGTAATCCTTAAGAATAACCTATGAATCAGACCACTAAAAATTGTATGAAAGTCGCACACAATGAATGACGTCACCATAACAAATTCTTTCTGAATGAGGTCATCAATAAAAATGGTCCATTTTTTTCGGACATTTAATCGCACTTTTTATAAAACATTTAATCGGGCATTTTTATCGGAAATATTTTTTCGGACATTTTGTTCAATGCCCTAAAAACACCAGACATTTTTTTCGGATATATAATCAAGCATTTTACCTGCATTTAATTGTACATTTAATCGGGCAATTTATCAAACATTTTAGGACATTGTCCCCCCTTAAGTCGAGGAAAAACGATTTATAGTTCTAAGTCAAAAAATAGTAAAAAAGATAAAATTTATTATTATTATTATTATCTATAGCCTAATACTAAATATAGTGTAATTTTGAGGTTTCCCTTTGCATTTTTGGAGGTGAAAATTAATGATGTGTTAAAGATTCATAAGTTTTCTTTCTTAACATAAATAACTCGGACGAAGATTAAATTGCAAGTTTAAATAACTTTAATGGCATTACATAATTAATCGTATCATTCATATGATCCAGTTCTTTCTAGAGCACAGATTCTGCATGCACAAAAACAGTTATAAAATCACTCTGAAATTTGGTTTACCAGAGCTTCATTTTCCATTTTTAGACTTTTCGTCACAAACCAACATCGGCAACTATAATCATGCCATGATTACTCGTAGCAATTAAATATGTTCTTAAATAGCATGCGTGCAACATTTCGTAAATCTCAGATCTTCAATTGTATGGAACAAACACTACATACTGTAAGACTTAAATCCAACAACAAAAAGTTTGGTAACGCACGTTACCACGGCGTCTCTTTTTTTTGTAACAATTGAAACAAAATTTGCTCAAATCATTCGCAGCATGGTATTTAAATTGAATCAATTCTGGAACAACACGAGTCCACGAGTATTACACGCGATCTAAAAATACTTCAGGACCCCTCGGGTCATTCGAAGCAGCGTCATTGTACAATACGAACAAGTAAATTATCATGCATGAGATTTATGCAAAAAAAAATATGCAATATTACTTCTTTAGTGCGATGTATTATAGCTAGGCCACGTGCACTCGCAGCATCTGCTGATAAATATGTGTTCCGTAAGTCCGCAGGCATATCCCACATACAATTTTTATAAAATTTTCCGTATATTCAATAAGCTAGAACTTGTAGAAAAGGAAGGTAATGATGCGTACGCGAATAGTCTGGCATATTTTCTTTTCAAACGTAGAATTGAAACCGAGTAACATCGCCTTTCCAACTACGTAGTCTGTTGGTGAATAAGATATCCCAGAGCAATTTTTGTGCAATAGACATTTGAAAACAGAGTTACGTGAAGTGACATCTCAGTAAGATTAACTCGAAAGGGAATCTATCATTTCATCAGACTGAACAAAAAAATTTGATCTAAATATGAGAATTCGTGTATGCAGCACCAAAGTCGAAACTATGATATGACCTCAGCAAGCATGTACACGTAACAACAGCTGGAAATACATAAAGAAACTAAAACATATATGATTGTCTAACACATCAGATATATTTTAGTATTAGAAAGTATTTTTTTTTTTAAAAAAAGTACATTCTTGCATAATTACTAAACTATAAGTGTGCAAATGGGGAAATGAAGAAATGAGAACGCTTGACCATGTAGAAACAAATAAACAATAATTATGTTTAAAGTTTAAGAAGGATTCCCTTCTCCCCCACCTACAATTTATCACTTAAAAATATTCGTAATTGTAATGTGCAAAGTGCAGAATCAACTCTAGGGCGAATTTTAAATAAGATTCTTCTTTTAAGTTTTTTTAAGGCCGTCACACACCAAAAAAATTTATATCCCGCAAATTATTTCCAGAGATGTATGTATCTCTGGAAACTATTTACGGGATATAAATTCTAGCGCTTAATATTTCCCCGTGCATTGGGAAAAATTTCTTTCACAAATAAATTGCCAGAAATATTTTCAGATTAGAAACGATCCTATTCTGAGCAACTTATTTCTGGAATAAAACGACGTCACAGGGTCTTACAGTCACGCACAAAAGTTTCATTCTGTCGGATAGCCAATTAAGAAAACAGTGCTGGTCAATTTTGTTTACGCACATTTCCCTTTGAAACATCGTTGTCTTGTAATGTAGGAAAATATTCTGAAAATATCTCTTCATGTCGGCAGCAACAAAAAACTGTTTCAGTAAGTTATTTGCAATTTCTCGCCATTTATTTCCAGCTATAATGTGTGTGATGGCCTTTAAAAATAGTACATGCCTACACACATATATTATGAATGCCATGGATAGATTTATAATTTAAATGTTCCTTAAAGACATTTTTTATAATTTTCTTATATCACTTATACCAATTGCATCATCACAGATTGATGACGTAGTTGGAATGGTCACAATTTAAATAATTACCACTAGTTTCTCAAGCTGCCACGTAGATGTAGGCATGGCACGCATGTAACAATCTTATAAAAAGTTCGTTAATGCTCTGGAGATGAGTCCTGCAATGCATCATCCCAAATGAGGTCTATTTTTCTATCACTCATGCAGCGAAAGATTGCGTAAGCCTACTTAGGGTATATGATCCCATAGGCTCAGCTTTCAATTTGTGACCCGGTTTTATTATTTCTGAAAAATCGTTTTAGCTACACTTTCCATGACTGTAAGTAGTTTATTGCTGCAGAAATCCTTCCATTATAAATCGTTAACCTCAGCAAGAGCTCGGAATATCCACGACTAAAAGCAAAATCAATATCAGAGATATTGCAATATGGTTGCACAAATTATTGATTGAGCTTTCAGCTTCTCTTTTCCTAGCTGACCTACCCCTTGCTACGATGACAGTAAATAATAGCCCATTTGGAAATAGACTCGAGCAGTTAATGAGATTCAGCAACGACGAAAATCATTAATCATTTAAATAAATTTAATACCGTGCATCAGCTATAAGAAGGCATATATCGAAAAGAAACTAAGAAAAATTCCCCTTAACGAAAGAAGCAAAATATGACGGCAGTCATGCGCAATTCGTAGACACATTAATACATTAAGACCATAGGATGTATTCGAGGTCATCCTGACCTCCGAATAAATGGACATTACAATCATTAACGCTAAGTACCATTATAAAATATAAAAAAAACACTCTGAGATAGTGGCTCAACAGCGTTTTTTATTTACTTTTTTTCTCAATTTTAAGGCATTCCAGGAACAGAAATTGTGAAATGTTTAAATTCCGAGTAATGTCCAAACGTCCGCTATACACTGTATATAGAAGTGGATTGAAAAGTTCAGAAATGGACCGACAAGTGTGTAAGATGGTGAGAGAAGTGGTCGTCCAGTGCCGGTCACAATTTATTTGTTTTAAACGTTTTTTTGAGCGAGGATTACACTCGTTGCCAATGATGGTAAAAGTGCATCTTCCAAAAGGATATTTTTTGTAATAATAGATTAAATTTGCGCATATTTCTTTGCCAAATTTTATTAAAATCCATAAAGTCGTTTTAAAAAACTAATGATTGCGGAGAAACTTAATGAACGACCCTCGCATTTCGCCAGCTAATAATAAGCAGCCTCGAGTCAGCAAACCGAACGAGGGTTTCAGTTTTGCTTACCTAGCATAACATTTAATAAAACAACGCGGCATTTGGCAGAGCAGCCAAAAAAAAAAACCCAACATGAAAATCGTTTAAAAGCGTTATTTGTTGCATTATTCCTCACACATATCCTCCTGATTTTTTTTTCTTTTCCAAATGCGGTTCGAGTATTTCATGGATGAATCTCGGAGCACACACACACCATGCAGCATTGCTGGCAAAAAAAAAAGAGGCATGCCAGTACATTCTTTTTCACATAATCACATTTAGAAAATAATGGAGCTCAGTAGCACAGAAGAATGTACTCCAAATACCCCAATTTCGCAAATAAAATTACGGAGAGGATGAGATTAGCTCGCTGCGTGCTAACTCTCTCGTCTCGATAGGGGAATAGAAGTAGAAGTAGAAGTGCGCGGGAACCTCGTTAGATTGCACTAGGCCGTGCATGAATAACAATAACAATGCTCATCACACGCGAAAAAGGTGATGGTTTTCACGCCAATAAACAATAGGAACAATGCGCCCCATTACCGTAATGGAAGATAGGAAAATGATAAATAGAAACTGCGTCCATAAATCACGGAAAGCGCACTCGAAAATTGCTGCCAACCAAAGTGGAGTTAAATATGAAGATGATCAAAGAAAAAGTGCAGGCTAGAAAATGGCCCCTTAATGTTGCTTCCGTTATCTATCATCCCCTTCGAAAGATAATACGACGAATCGTTTGTTTTTGAAATAGAAAATTAAAAGACTGCTTTTCAACCTGAAAAAAGGAAGACAATGGCGTCGTAATCTGAGAAAATAGGACAGCGTACAGAAAATAGTTGGAAAAATATTTTTCATAATCGGGTTAACGACCAACATGACTCCTGTATCAGCGGTAATAATTCTGTAAGCAAACTGGAAATGTTGCGTTCAAAATACAAAGGAACCTCGTTAAGAATAACTAGTTTTAGACGCATTTCTGAGTCCCCGTCCAAGGAGCGCATTCGCGCAATGTTACGTTAAAACAACTTTAGAACGGATGAAAAATAGAGGTACCTTATAAAAGGGAATTCTCCCATAAAACTTGCAGCACCTTCCCATATTCGTATTATAGTATACATGTACTACGAGATTGTTCGCGAATTTTACTCTCTTTCACGGCCACCGTGAAACAGATGGGAGAATGGAGGTAAAACCAAACTTTAACTTACCTGCAACAAAAATGGAGTAAAATTTAGAAATAAAAATCATAAGCGAAATATACATTTCGTGAAAAACATCCTGGAACTTTTCTGCCTATCGCAGCTCTGAAAAACATTCGTGTGGAATTTTCATTGGTCAATTGAGGGTCTGAAATTATCCATTTTTATCCAAGGGGTTTTTGTATATAAGGAGACTCAAAATTCATCGCCTTACATTGTCCTGAACGTGCGTTGGTTAGACAGGTACCGTCTACCACGCTGCAACTTTAAATTTCAATTTTTAACTAAGGGTTTGTAATACGCGCCTCGTGGACTAGTGTCCACAAGCTCGCGTTGGAACCTCGAAGTTATCTCAACGCGTCCACGAATTATTCGGGGTTCAAAAACCCCATCTCGCGCCGATTCCATAGCTCCGTTTTTACAGAGCTCTGAACCGCCTGCCGCGGGGGCTTTTGGGAAAGCGCCCCCTTGCTCTACCGTTGCGGGCAATCCGCAACGCTTCGGTGTGCGCACCACTACAAGGGGCAGCAAGCCCAATTCTGACACGCAATCTCCATAGAGAAACGCAAACGATTTCTCGTAACTACAGTATTAGCCCCATTGAAGGAAGTGCTAGCGATCTTCGATATACCTGGGTATACCTCTCTCAGGTATATATTCCCGCAGTACATGGAATTGGGGTATACGAGTAAATAGGATTTTATCCAAATTTCGATGAAATTTTAGTTGTTTTTGTTGATGTCATGTTTTGTCTGAATTCTGATATTACTAAATCAGGGTTTAAACGAACATATTGTGACGTCATTTGAGGTTCGTTCGTCTTAACGAGGATCGACTGTACCGCCAATAATACATCGAATGAGATTGTAGCGGGATAATTTGGAGAACGATATAAAGATTCCTTCGGATGTTTGATTACTTATTTTAGTTACGCGCATATAAATAAGAGGATTTAAAAGAATTAAGAAGTTTCAGCGAAATATATTCGATCTACAAAATGAACATATTGTATAGTTCTCACCGGGATTAATACAAATTTATTTTATTGCGCGTACATTAATTTTCTCGGAAGGATCAATAAACTGCATAATCCCTCGACAGCTGTTGAATGACAGGTCATTTTTTTCTTTTCTTAAGGAAAATTAAAGTGGTAAGAAACTGAATCAAACACGCGATACATTTAATGCACTACGCCGTCGTATCTATCTGTAACCATTAAATTTCGAGTCTACCGGCAACAATATATCACAAGAATTCCATTTGGGAAATTGTGCTTCTAGACAAGAATCTAGAATTCGGAATTCAATCGCAATATATCACTCTACGTGACATAAGCAATACCATACCATAATGTATAGCAAATTACTGGTAAAATAGGCCAAGCAATCATTTTTGTATCAAATTAAAGTTAATCCTATACACTTTAAGTGGTAAAACCAGAAAAAATATATAACAACATGTCCGCCTGACAAAAAAAATGACTACCAACAACTATATAATGTACAGGGTTCTCACAGACTTGAAAAACCTGAAAATGTCAGAAGAATGACGAGGAAGAACGACTTATTTCGTAAAAAGCAGGGAAATTTAACGTATTGATGTTGTAATGCACAAACCAAACTTAATGAGTCCACGTGGTTAGCTTAGGACCAATTTAAAAAAACTTCCCAAGAAAAATTTTCAAAATTTTCAACTTTTAAATTAGTTCCCAGTTTTAAAATTTCCATACTATATTTTGAGGATAAATTTACAACATTTTCAGAAATTTGTGAGGACAAATTAAAAAAATTGTCAACATTTTCCCAGATCAAATGTAAAGCATTTTCAACCTATTTCCAGGATAAATTAGCCAAATCTTCAACCTTTACCGAAGGTAAATTTGACGCTGATTTTGTAAAACTTTCAACATTTTTCCATGTTCATTTTTAAGATTTTCAAAATTAACATTGCTGAATTTTGTAAAATATTGAATATTTTTCTGTGTCGATTTCACAAAATCGTAGATAACATTGGTAATTGTTAT
This sequence comes from Megaphyllum sjaelandicum, assembly GCA_034698745.1. Classification (NCBI taxonomy): domain Eukaryota; kingdom Metazoa; phylum Arthropoda; class Diplopoda; order Julida; family Julidae; genus Megaphyllum; species Megaphyllum sjaelandicum. The sequence goes on along the minus strand of JAQGBX010005046.1, from coordinate 1,193 downwards.
GGGAAAAGGCAGTAAAGCTGAACAAGAAATTCCTCGGCATTTCTGATATAACTGTTTGCATGTCTTAACAGTCTACGAAATACTTTCGCTATTTTTACCGGACCACTTAGTGATTGGGAAACACCGCAATACAATAATTTCGTGCTAAATTGTACATCCTATAAACCAACTTCACGATGTCCGCTATATTTTTGGTAACGTAATTTCCTCAGCAGTTGCTTAATATCAAGATTTTAACTAAACACTGCTCGTCATCTACGACAACGATGGCAAACGTAAGAAATTAAGAAATGTGCCGTAAAGTAAAGTAAAAGTTTAAAATTGTCTACTCGCGTCACTGATTCGATCGACCTTAGGTGATGTTGCTTCAGAAAAAATATAGAGGAAGGCTAAGCAAACACATAAGCGAAGGAGATAAAAAAGAGGGTCTCCTCGATCTTCTGCTTGTTAGGAAAACATGTATTTTCTCTCCTCGGGAGAATTGCGCTCTTCTCCACTTCAATTTTGCCAAACCAATATTAAGAAAACAAACATGAAACGGGCTTATTCGGAACGGGAATGGCTGGTTGACCCTGGAATGGCCGAATGGCGAACTCCATTGACCCCTCCAGAAGGGTGATGGTGCTAAGAGTGGATTAGAAAGGCATCGGTCCGTTACTCGTAATTAAGCAGCGCGTGGCTTTGGCATAAATGGGGAAGGACCGAGCCATAACGATGGTTGGGAAAGCCGTCAACCCGCTATAATAGATTTGACACCGCCAGAGCCCAGCTTCCTGTCGAGCAAAACTGATAATGTGGACTTTGGTTATTAGGAAACATTGGCAAACAATGCCTTCTTCGTCCGTACGCATGATGTAATACCGCCCTTAATGCTCGCCAAGGCATAACACGCGAGAGGCTTTTAATCATCTTGGAAATTCGAGTAGACTAAACTGCTACCGCATATTTATATTGAAGATGCGATGAGTCGTATATTCGATACGGCTATTTAACGTTTATTTAATAGTTTTCTGTAAAAATATTGACCGAGGCAACCGCGCAAGACGATGATGGGAAAACACTGACATCTTAGGTGTATTGCGGGGAATGTTGTTTATGGACTGGCACGCCCTATGCAGATTCAATTCAATTCAATTCAACTCAGTACCCTACAGTCAGCAACTAAATGCCATATGGTAGGGGGGTCAAGCCCA
>JAQGBX010005045.1:0-14331 GCA_034698745.1 Megaphyllum sjaelandicum | reverse complement strand
TGAAATTTTAGATAATGCTCATACTCTCACTGAGAGAACTTACTCACCCTTAGTGAGTTGGATGTTGAGTCAGGTATCACCTTGTCTCATGATCTTACTCACCACTGCAGCTGCTATACAATATCGTTAAAAAAGGGGAAAATATTGCTAGTGGCGCTGCAGCACACTTGTGCACTGCAGTACGTGTATTTAGCTTTACTGCAGTACACTTTTGTACTGCAGATCAGCAAGTAATCGATGTTTGCCCCTGTTTTAAACAACATTTTAACAACACAAAAATTGGACATTTTGTCCTATGTGTTACGGTAAAAAAGTTTCGGAATTTTTAATTTTTCTTCAAATTTAAAATACCTTTATCAGGGTTCCCCCAGACCTGGAAAACCTGCAAAATTCAGGTAACTTGAAAATGACCTGGAAAAGTCAGGGTAGAATGATTCATTTTGAAAAAGTTAGGGAAATCCAACGCAGTCATCAATAAAAAATTAATACTTTTACAAGGTTAGTTCAGCGCCCATTTTTCAAATAGAAATTTAAAAAACTTTTCCACATTTTCCACGCTTAACATGTACAAATTTACAATTTCAATATTTCCTTAGTATTAATTTGCAAGAAATTTCTACGTTTTCTTTGTGAAAATTTGCAAAATTCTCCACGTTTTTTCGAGTACAAATGTTCAAAATTGTCCAAATTTTCCGTGTACAAATTACCAAAATTCTCTAGGTTTTCTAAGTACAAATTTTCCACATTTTTCGAGGACAAAATTGACAAATTTCCGTATACAAAATTTTCCATTTTTTAAAAATCTGAATTGTCTGTTAGTAAATTAAAAAAATATATATTTTTAATGTCAAATTTTCACGTTGTCATCTAATTCTGCCATTGGAAGCCATTTTGAAATTATGATTATTTATCATGTCCTGCATGGCTTATGTTTTTTGCCTGCAATATCTAGTACTTATGCCTTATGAGCATACAGTATACAATTTGTATCATTCATTGTACCACGTGAGTAAGATGTGAATATTTGCTGCCATTTAATACTCATGTGAGCAAGAGCAATACCAACTTGCTCATACTCTGTCACATTTTAATTCTTTGTACGAGCATTAGTATTCTGTAAGAACTCAAAATATGCAATGAATAAAAACGTTAGCATTATACCGTCTATTGTCTTTCGATACATGTTTTGCTAGATAATGAAACATTTAGGAAGAAAATATGCTGAAGAATGCTGATGACGTTTACCACCAAGGTGGCGCAAACTTGTGTTAAATTTTTAAGAGAGTGCAAACAAAACATATGATGAAAATGGCTATTTTAAAGATCAGTTTTAATCAATACCTTGAATACCAATCGACCATGTTGAACGAATGGAAATGGAATGAAATATGAAAATTGAAACCGCGAGCTAGCTCTTCCATATTGGATGCCCAATTAACGTTAAGCACAACAATGCATTTTCTACTTTTTAATTGGGCTATAATACATGTCATGTATATTTAATTTCATTAGGCCTACCAATTTATTTGCACAAAAAAGGCAGCTAGCCAACTATATCTCGTCCTTGATGACCTATGGTTGGAGGCGTGTAGATATCTTCGAATTATTACTTACATAAGCATTTCTAAATGCATACTTTCAAGGTTTTCGTATACGAGCGAAAAGCTTATATTATTCAAAATTAAACAACGCACTACTAGAATACGGACGTTAAAACAATTGCTTCGCAGCTATGGAGTGGTCTTACGAAATTTTTGTTTTCGCGCTTCTGGCAATCGCGTCTTTTATTTGGTTGTTTTGGAATCGAATACACAATCTTCCACCAGGACCCATGGGTTTGCCCATCGTTGGTTACGCACCTTTTCTGGGGAAATACCCCCATATAACGTTGATGGATTTGGCAAAAACATACGGAAGCGTGTTTACGTTGCCCATGGGCAGCAGGAGTGTTCTCGTCCTGAATGACTGGGCGGCCATGAAGGAGACCCTTGTGGAAAAGGCGGACATTTTCGCCGGAAGACCTAAAAGTATTATTGTGGAAACAATTACAGGATTCAGAGGTAACGTCACAATGCTATTGACAACTACAACAAACCGCCTACAAGAACACCAGGACAATTTCCATTATAGAATCCAAAACTCTAAAATACATGCCCATTATTCAAAAATTAAAACAGACAAAACAGGAGACAAGCCTACTTTGACAACCCATCCCCTTTTATCCTATAACGCTTTTTCTTCCAACTACGAACAAATCACTACAACTTTTACATCCCCTAACAATATCTTAATTAACAATACTAAATTATGCCCCTTATGCAGAACTGGTAACATTTAATGGATCCATATTCTCTTCCGCCGCACTGACTCAAAATCAAACGATTTAAACAAAAGCTTCCCAAAAAATACGACTGCTTCAACAAATGTCGAAGGCCTTCTCCTCGAACAATACCTCTCCACAGTCAATGCCAGCTTATGGCATTTCTTCAGAGCAGCCAAAACCTTCCATAGTTTAATAGTCATTGACGAATCTCTAGAGTGTTATAAAAGTAGCCCTAAACTAAACTGCTAATCTAACTATATAAACACAATACAGGTAAGTAAAAAGTAAATAAAATTTGAAACAAAATCTGCTAGCGAGGCTAGATCCTCGACGCGGTTTTCTCTCTCTCTCTCTCTCTATCAGTGTATTGAAAAAAATGTTTCCAACATTAAGGTAACCTGCGTTAAACTGGAATGGATTGGACATAATATTTGAAAATAAAGGTGCATGAGTATGAACTTAAGTCGTTTTTAATGTCAGCCAGTTTTAGACACATCGCGGCTAAGGAGCCCTGCTTGATCACGCAGTTCAGATACAAGCAGAACATGCATGCCAAGTTAGCGTTAAACACAATGGGTTAACAATCCATACATCACAATATGCGAGGTCAAATATTATCTATTTAAATTTCAAATCACTCCAGGATGGCATATTGCTGAGGACATTAATTGCATTAATTATATGAAACACTTGTCACCAATTGAGCAGCCGGAAAACACAAGTCAAAGTGTTGAATATCAACACTTTTCAAGTTTTCCCTTTTTTATTTTCCAGATATTAGTTTCTCAGATGGCAATGGATGGAGAGAACGGAGACGATTTACTCTTCAACATTTGCGAGATTTTGGATTTGGAAATAAATCGATGGAAGAAATCATCATGGCTGAAGCGAATAAAGTTATAGACAGATTGAAAACAAACCCAGTTGCTGAGATGTCCTCGTTTTTCTTCTTTTCTTTCATGAATATTACATGGAGAGTGGTTGGAGGTGTTATTATTTTTAAAAAGTCACTCGTAAGACTAAAACTGCTTTTTTTAACTTTCTTTTTGGAATACAAAAACGGATCTTTTGATTTCAGGTAAATCCTTTAACATCGAAGATAAATACATGCAAAAGTTTGACGATGTAATAAAACGGATGTTCGATGAACTTGATGCTAGCAATGTCATATCATTCATGCCATTCCTGAAATTTGTGCCTGGAGTATTATCTAACGCTGTAAAAGTTAGACATGACTTGTACAAATTCCTTGATGGCGAAATCGATGAACACATTGCAACCTACCAGAAGGGGTATAATAGAGATTTCATAGATGTCTACTTAGAAGAAATTTTTAAGTACCAAGAACAAGGTTTAAAGACAAAAGCATTCACAAGTAAGTCAGAGCGATATATCAAGGTAGTTGTTATAAATTAATAGTAGCTAGCAACACATTTACATATTCACATTGATAATAACAAAAAAGAAATTGCTTTTAAGGCTAATTTTTTTGTTATTTTCTTTTTACTCAACATTTTAAATATTTGAATTTATTAATTTATAATCAACGGAACATTCATCTCAATATGCATGGGTATGTAAACAGTAGTCATGAAACAGTAAATGTAGCATGTAACATTATATTGTTATTTTTAAACCGCAATTTTCAGAAAGCTATACTAAATAATTGATAAATACGTTTTAAAATAGTTAAAAATTATCACAAAAAAAAAAAAAAAAAATTTCTACAACCTTAAAAGAAATGATACATCTGTTTAAAGTTCTTAGATTATCGACGCCACACTGCCAGTTTGGTTCAAACATTATCGTTGACATGTGATAATGATCTGGTCATGAGTGCGACCTTCGAGGGCGCCAGGGTCATGGACCATGACCAGCTGGTCATGACACGTGTAATTAATCCATGCTTTTTAGCAATAATTCAATTTGATTCCCTTGGATGAATTCTGAAAACTATATCCTAAAGCTCAAATGTTAATATTTAATCGTAGCCATGGGGTAATACTATAGTATAAAATCGTATAAAACGAAAAATTTAAAACATTTTTCAATTATGAATAATGAATTTAAATACCTCGACTAAACGTTTCATTTAGTATGCACTCTTTTTCACAAGAGCGCCCTAAATTCATTTTTTATGAGAATCTGTAATTTGTCTGGAGAAAAACATTTCAGTTTAATTCTGTTTGTTAAACTAAACAAACGACAAATCGGGCAGCAGAAATCGAAATGGCGAGAAAATTGAGAAAAAAATACGAGCGTTTCTGACAGTAGCAAGGCAGAAAAACAATGTTTGTAGTGATTGCCATCCTTAGTTAATTTGTCACAAACTTCTAGGATCAAATCCTATTGCAATAGCCCTAGGCAATTTAAAAAAATAGTATCGTATATAAAACTGTCATAACACACCATTCTGTGCTTTTGTGGCCACCTTGTCACTATAGTGAAGCAGAAGTTAATGCAAATATTTTGCTTAAAAATACTCATGCACGACATGAGTAGGCCTAGTTAGAAGTAAACGGCAAGCAGAAAAAAGTCATTTTCTTAGCCATCATTGGAGTAATCGGAAGGTGGCTGGACAATGTGTTTTACAAGTTTGCTGAATACATATAATTTTGTTTTGTACAATTTTAATATCACTAGGAGATTTTCTAAAAAATGTAATGGTCAGCTTATTTTCTGCTGGAATTGACACCTCAAGTAACACGATGACCTGGGCTATCTTGTACATGATTACATGGCCAGAAATTCAGCAGAAAGTTCACGATGAACTGGATGATGTAATTGGAACCGCAAGATTGCCAATATATAGCGATAAATCACAGTGAGTCAATAGCAAAGAAGCCTTAGCATAACGTAACAACCGAATTTAAATTAACATACGATATATAATCACAAAGTTCACAAGTCATAAAATGTTCGTAACATATTGAATTAGTTATAAATTACTAAGTTCGAAGAATTTATAGATAGCCTTCCATGAAGTAAGTCAATTAGCTTGACTTAAGATAACAACAAAATGACTGAACAGAAGTATACTTTATTCTTCGTTAACTACACAAGTTGATCATGAAGTAATTTTCTCTAAACGTCCTTTTGCTTTGAACGTCCTTTAAAAACATAAATTCAATGCACACAAAATGGCAAATAAGGGAATTTATTTAACTTAGATTGTCATATTTTTTAATTATCGAGTAACTCATTGAAACGTAACGCTCAACGGACAAATATGACTAATGTGATCCTAGAGTGTTCAATGACGATGATCGGAAATTAATCCCATCCATAAAAACTTTATTTGGTTTTGGACTAGTGAATCCAGTAATGGAACGTCTACGTTAAACTAAATATATTCTTCACCAATTACAACCTTAAAAACTCGAAAGTGCCGTAAATTAAATGGTATTGTATTTTATTCAGACTGATGCATGTGTCATTAGATGTCACTTCCCATTATAATCCTAATTCGACGACACATTAGTGAAAAATATTCGATACTTTGGAAAACAGTTCGAACGAATCTTTAAGTAATTTTCCCCGGGACGCTTTAACCGGGACACTGCTTCATGTATATAATAACTTTGACTACGAGACTATGCTTATTAATGAAACGTTAGAATTTATTTTTAATTTTTGTCATTAATGCTGTTTATCGATCGGTGCGAGCACAGTACAACTTTTTTAAGTGCAAAAGTTACTTACCAACCACTAGCGCCACCTAGCGGGCAAACAATTGGTACAAATGCGTTTAAACGAGGTGGCGGTAGCTTAGAGGTTAGCGTTCTCGTCTCACATTCGGTAGACCCAGGTTCGATTCCCGGGTCGGCTATCCTCGATTGTGGCTTTTCATGGTTTCCCACAATCCTTCCAGGGCGAATGCCGGGATAGTTCCATATTAAAATCGGCCATGACCGTCTTCCTTTCCCATCCCGTCCAGTACACTTCCCATGGATCTTGGGAGCCTACTGGGAGGACCGGATGTGTTAAAACCTCATGAACCCCCAGGACAGAGGGGGTGTGCCATATGGCCCGGGCCTACGAAGCCAAAGGGGGCCTCCAAGGCTAGGTTTTACACTAGATAGAAATATTATTTTTCATTTTAGCTACAAAATATCAACATTTTGCACTTTAGAAAGTATTTGTGTGTGGAAAGCGGCGGATCAAACAAAGGGTATCAAATGGTATTCTCCATTTTTTGAAGTTAATCACCTGCAGCTGCACTGGTTTCCCTAGTTTTGCACATTTTGTGATATTTTTAGCAAGTGCGAAATTCTGCATTTTGCAACCCCAATTTTCCACGTTTTCACGAGAACAAATTTGGAAAATTTTCAACAGTTTCCCAAGACAAATTTGCAAAATTTTAAACTTTTTTCGACGTTTTCAAGGACAAATTGGCAAAATTCTCCATCTTTTTGTGAGTAAAAATTTAAAAAAATTGCGAAATTTGCTACGTTCGTTTTCAGTAATTTAAGTAAACATTTGTTGCTAAAATTTGAATTTTGACGTATACAATTTATGCGACATTCTAATTTTTTTAAATGATTCCTTATATTTTGCATATAAAATGCTTCTTTAAATTTTAAATTTTGGCCAACTTTCATATACAGGGTTGCCACAAAAACAGGTAATCTTTTTCATTAATTCGTAACTTTTTTGTTTTTTAATTAAAGTAAATCCAATTTTGCACACATGTAGGGAACAAAACAAACAAACAAAGTTGCTATTTCAATTTGTGCTGAAAGTGTTATTTATCAGCTTCAACAATCGACACTAATTGCCTGGAGGCGCTTTAGCCATTGGGCAATTGACGAGTCGATTACTGTTTGATCAAGTTCAATCCAAGCGGCCAGAATTCGACTTCTTAACTCTTTGACATCACGAAAATCGTTGTTCGGTACACTTTTTGCACCAAATTTCCCCAACTAAAATAATCAACAGGGTTCAAATTAGAGCTATTAGGTGGCCCAAGGGTAGGTGGTTTAAAATCTGGAGTCTTTTGATGGAGAAGTTCAACGGTTTCTCGAGCGGTGTGAGCTGGTGCACTATCTTGATGGAACACAAACATGTCCGGAAATTAACGGATATTGGACAGCAGGTTTTTCAACAGAAAAATCTCTTGATAATAACTAATTTAATAAAATTGATGTGATTTTGTCCTAAAATTTAAACACCAACTGAAACTATGATGGACTTGCAAAAACGAGGTGTTAATCGCCGCAACCATTCACTATCAACACTTTTAGCACACATTGAAGTAGCTATATGTGCAAAATTGGATTTACTTTAATTAAAAAAAAAAAAAAAAATACGAATTTATATAAAAAAGGATCCCTTTTTTGCATTATGTATGATCCAATGTTTAAAAATTACAAATTAGCTAAATAAAAATTGTCAGATTTACAAACAAATTTAACAAAAATCCATTTTAAAAATTTTCAAAAAACAACGCTTCACAATAACATTATTTTAAAACGTGAAAATCGTATGTTTTGAAATATTTAAATACGTGTAGTTTGTGATAATAATACTCTTACACAACACTGCAAATTTATTACTTTTAACTTGATAGAAAATTGACCATTAAGTTCAAAGTATGCATTTGCAATCACAAAATTAATAGAATATTGTCAAAACCAGGACGGTTGATGCTGTCTTGACCTATATTTTTCGATAAATAATCATTGTGTCTTAATTTTAATTACCAAAATGCACTTCTAAACATCCTGGTAGATTTTAGTGCTTAATAATTATGTTGATGCTTTATGTAGAGCATAGTAGCATAGTAGACACGTTCAGTATTTCTTATTCATCAGCTTGAGGAAAAACATATCAGCATTAACGAACATTTGGACCATGCAATCAAAACAAGGGTTTTATGAAGTTTTTACGTGATCTAAATTGGCAATTGGTTAGGAAATTTGTAAAAATGCAACCTAACAGTGATTGTTTCCCTCAGGAAATCATTATAGTCATAAACATTGCATTTCAATAGGTGGCTTGCAGCAAACTTTGGTGAAATAAGTCAAAAGTGTTTTTGGATGAAACATTGCCTAATGGGAAGAAATGAAAGGGTCAATCCATTTATTGGTCAATTCTTACATTTGTTGGATTTTCTATTAAAGGATAATGTAAAGAAACACGATTAGTTTAACAATAACCTGGTCGTGTTTACATGAAGTATTATTGTTCTAAATAAAATTAGAAAAACATCTACAAAAAGCCAACGACATATTCGTGTGATCAAATAACGAAACGAAGATTTTTCGAGAAAAATCGTGGGATCGAATAATGATTTGAAAATTTTTAAAAGAAAAAATTCGGGAGATCAAATAAAATATTGATAATTTTTAGAGAAAAATTGTTAGATTGAATCAAGAATCAAATTTTTATAAAAAAAATTGTGAGATCAAATCACGAATCGAAATTGTTTAGAGAAAAATTCGTGAGATTGAATAATGAATTAAAAACTGTTGGAGAAAAATCGTGATAAATTAAAAAATTGCAATCGTTTGAATAAATCCCGAAACAAAGATTTTTTTAGAGAAAAATCGTGAGATACAGTGACTACCAAAAAAATTTGCTATGTTGGTCACTGTACACAGGTGGTAACTATACAAAGAATGCCTTAATTAAATTAAAATAATGAACATGTACGCTTCACTTACTAGACTGTAATACACGTAGGAAAAAATCTCAAAACCAAAAAAAGTACACAATCATCATGTCCAAGGGTTAAGTAAGATGTAATGTGACTGATTTGTTATCTGGCCACATTTTAAGGTACATTGGCAATGTTAAAATTGCAATAATGACAACACACCCTGGTCATTGTGCACAATAGATAGTTGGTCACTGGTCACTATTCAGAGAATTTTTATGAAGAAAATGTAAACTAGAAAAAAACAGTACACTAAAAAGTGGTCAACATAAACAGGTGGTCACTTTTCTAGGTTTTACTGTATATAAGGAAAAAATGTCAAAATCGGACCCAGCGCCAAATCCGATTTTTCGACGATTCGTAAATCATGAATGGGAACAACGTGCAACTCAGTTGTTTCAGAAAAAAAAATTTCGATAATCTATTCAATGCTACAAATTGGCATAATCTATGCGTGAAAAGTTCAGATGAAATAATTATTAATTAATTAATTCTCCTCCTAGGAGGACAGTATGACCAGTCATGGCTGATTTAATATAGGAACTACCTCACTACCTCACTTGGAGAAATTGTGGGAAACCATGAAAAACCACAACCTAGGATAGCCGACACGGGAATCGAACCCAGGTCTACCGAATGCAAGGCGAGGATGCTAACCTCTAAGCCACCTTGCTCGGTGCGTGATTAACATGTATTTGAACATATATTTGGCTTAAATTTTTTCAAAGATTTTTTTAATGACCCTTAGGAGTGTTTCGTAAAAAAACATTTCGTATAAACTCATTTGGTTTTTACTATTTTTTTAAAATGGAAATGAAAATTTTAGATGTTTTTTTAATCTATTTTCGAATTGTGATACGACGTTTTGCGGAAAATGTTGGTCTTTTTTGAGCATATTTTTGAAAATTGTTACGACGTTTTGTGAAAAATTTTCATCTTTTTTAAGCTTACATGTATTTTCGAACGTTTTTTGAAAAGCTTGATCTTTTTTTTTGAACATGTTTCCGAATTGTTCCGTTTTAAAAAAAAAAAGTTCGATCTTTTTTGAACATTTTTTTGAAAATTGTTACCTTTTAATGAATTTTTTTGATATTTTTTGAATGTATATTTTCGAAAATTTTTAAGATGTTTTATGAAAAATTTTGATCTTTAATTGAACATGTTTTCGAAAATTGTTATGATGTTTTTTTTAGAAATTTTGATGCTTTTCGAACATATGGGCTTGTTCAGTTTGGATTTTTTTTTCGAAATTCATGGAATTTGCCACCTTAGATGCCTAAGCCACCTTGCTCGGTGGTTAACTAAAATGCCACGAACTTTATCCTGATGACGAGTATATAAAAAAGGAACTTTATAAAGCTATTCAGTGCTCAGGAAAGGAACCGTCCATAATTTACGAAAATCATATTTGTGACACTTTTTAACTCCCTCCTCATCCCATGGGGTGGACATTGGTAGACAATTATTGTATCCCCCCTTTACAGAATTTAACGTTCACTGCATATCCCCCTCCATTTTCATAAATGTGAATTTATTGTTTGCATTCTGTATGCTATATTAACAGTACACGTGCACGATATCATGCTTACAATATCGAATAACACATTCAAAAATTTTCAAGACAAAATTCGTGGGATCGAATCACGAATTGAATATTTTTAGAGAAAAATTCGTGAGATCGAATAATGAAATGAACATTTTTAGAGAAAAATCGTTATTAGGATTTAAAAATGGAAAGTTTTTTAAAAAAATTTTAGAAATTGAATAACAAATTTAAAATTTTTAGAGAAAATTCATGTGATCGAACCAGGAATCATATTTTTAGAGAAAAATTTGTGAGATCAAATACTGCATTGAAATTATTTAGAGAACAATTCGTGAGAACGAATAACAAATTTAAAATTTTTCGAAAAAAATTCGTGACATCGAATAATGAATTAGAAAAATTTCGAGAAAAATCGTGTGATCGTATCCCGAATCGGAGATTTTTTAGAGAAAAATTCGTAAGATCAAATAATGAATGAGATTTTCAGAAAATAATTCGTGAGTTCGGATAATAAATTGAAGATTTTTAGAGAAAAATCGTAAAATTAAACGACAAATTGAAATTTATTATAGAAAATTCGTGAGATCGAATCACGAATCAGATTTTTAGAAAATAAATCGTGGGATCGAATGATAAATTGAAAACGTTTAGAGAAAAATCGTGTGATCCAATTACAAATCAAAGATTTTAAGAGAAAAGTCGTGATTTGAATTTAAAAATGAAACATTTGTAGAAAAAAATTTAAACAATAGGTAAATTGCCCAAACTGTGGTCAATCTATTTGTCTAATGACTTTTAAGACAAGAATGGAAAGACGGTTATGGCCGATTTTAATATAGGAACTATCTTAGCATTCGCCTGGAGGAATTGTGGGAAACCATGAAAAACCACAATCGACGATAGCCGACACGGGAATCGAACCCGGGTCTACCGAATGCAAGGCAAGGATGCTATCCTCTAAGCCAACTTGCTCGGTGATTACTAAATAGTGGTCACCTAAATTAAATACATACAGTAAAACCTGGAAAAGTGACCACCTTTGAATGGTAACCACCTGTGTATGTTGACCACTTTTTAGTGTGTTGTTTTTTAGTGTAGGGGAGCGAGGGGTAATGGGGCCATGTGAGGTAATGGGGCCATGCCTGTTTTATAAAATACTGCTTGAAATAGGATTAATTTGATAGTGGTGTACCTTAGCGGTCTATATGGGCATGTAAATCACATGACAATTACATCAAACAGGGTAAAGGAAGGAGTTAGTGGATTTTTTTTTGTTTTTGCCACTTTTCTTCTAACCAAATAGGATTCAATTTATGGTAAGTAATGATGGGTTTAAATAGGATTGTGTAACATTTTTATATTGCCAGTACAGGGTATAGTCTGGACACCTACATCACTTAACGAAATTCAATTATTTCGAATAATTGGGGAGAAATAATTGTTTTCTTAATGCGTTCAATTTAAAGTAATCAGGCCTATAGCCCAATTACCATTAAAGAAATTTTTTTTGCATTTTTTCTGAATTTGTTTGTTTAATTTTTTAATATGCTGTAGATTACATTGTTTTTAGGTAAAATTCAAATTAAACATGAATATATTTCTACTTTTTCGCTAAAGATGGGGCGAATATATAACCGAAAAACCAAAAAGGCATCTTGGAGCAAAGAAATGTTTCAAAGTGTATTCAATGCTGTTGTTTTTAATTGCTTTCATAGTTTTGTAAATATTTGGAAATATTATAGCCGTTTTAAACTGTAAAATTTACGATTTACCCTTCTTGGGCAATGAAACTAAGTGGATGGCCTTATTACCTTGAAGCTATGGGTAATGAGGCCAAGACATGAGTTTTGCAAAAAACATTAGTTAGTCCTCTGTAAATACACGAAAATTGTAGGGGTTTTGTGATCTTAGTGAAAGACCACTAATTAAAGAAGCTTTCCGTGTATTTATCAGCATGGAAAGGCTCCTATTTAACACGCTAGATGCAATTATCCCTTAGGGTGGCCCCATTACCCCTGTCTCCCCTACGTCTCCATTATTCGCAACCGCCAGCGCTCGACGGACCCGCCACCTTGCGGTTCCTACTTAGGCGGCCATTATTGGCTTAATAGCAGCGCCCTCTTTATTTACTGGCGGTAGCGAATAAAAATTCTCCGTATTAGTGACCATTACACTGTAAAAAATTTCTGACTAAATTTAAGGCTTTTTAACTGTAAATGTCTTGTAGACTATTTTAAGACCTTTAAAGCACCAGAATTTACTGTCTGAAAAATTAGCTGCAAATGTGACTGAATTTGTACAAAGAAAAGACATTTATAGTATCTTTAAATTGCCATATATAGACACCTACAGCATTTTAATAAAATTACATCATAGAAATTGCCTAAAGTATAAATAGAAATATTTTCAGAAATCATGCTGATTTACGATGCACATGGTGATGGTATATATAAGTATATGGTGTATATTGTTCATATATACCATCACCATGTGCATCGTAAATCAACATCATTTCTTAAAATATTTCTATTTATAATTTAGGCAATTTCTGTGGTGTAATTTTATAAAGATATTATTTAAAGCACTTATAAAACAGAAAATAATAAAAAAATAAGTTTAACAAAACAAACCGTACGTCCAATTCTCAAAGTTAAAGTTGTAATCCTAGGATCTACTTCACAAAACCTAGAAAAAGCAGTAAATTAATTTAATATTATGACATCAATTTTTCTTAAAAAAATTGTTTTATTGATAAAAATCATTACAAGCATAGTCATAAATACATTTAAAATGTTAAATAACTCAAAACGTAAATGCTAGCTGAGTGATGACAGCTAGTGGCGATGATTTTCCAAGCAACTAGTTGAAATTAGCATTAATTTTAAGTTGAAGTGTAACTTATTTTTCCTTAATAAACAAACAATTGCATAACATAAACACATTATGGCCAAGTAAAACCTTTTTAGTCGATAAACTTCATTTTCACAGCATATAGTTACAAAGTCTGCATTTACCTAAAAAAGAATGTTAGATACATGTTAGTATTTAATTTAATTTTTGTCTTAATTTTAGTTTATTTAACACATTTTCAAAAATGTGTTAAAAAAATTAAGCAAAAGTAGCTCAGTTATACAATCATTAAATTATAAATGGTTGGCATAACAGCAATGTTTAAGAAAATGTTTTGTTTCACTGAGTATACTGGACATATTCATACATGTAAGTACAGTGTTGTGATTACATTGTTTTTACAATGGCATGAGGAGAAATAGCAATTACTTAAAAAGACTTGGCCTACTGAAAATCTTTCTTATGCTGAAACAAGGAATGAGCTTTTCTCAAAACTGCTATTATTTTCATCATTTCCTTTCAATATTCAAAAAATTGGCATTGCCAGAATAATTTCGTTAATTCAAACTTCATGCAGTGAAAGGCATCTACATGTATAATTATGACCAGTTGAAAATAAAAGGTGATTACTTCATGACACCAGTTTGCATATCCATTTTAGATTGATTAATTTAAATGTTTCGACTAGTTCAATATTTAAATAATATACTTACTAAAATTTGCATATCTAAGTTGTTGGGATGATAAGAATTGGTGGTATCCCAAATCTCCATGAATAGAGTCCTTTTCTTATTCCAGCCGTTTAGTGGCGCCATCCATTGGTCGAATTTGGCCTCCTTAAAAAGGAGCATGGATTACGAGTCATAGCGTGTACAATGCAGTTGCTGGACGTAACAATGCCTGGAAAATGTTTATGTTGCGATATTTTTTTAATTAATAAAATATTCTTACTAA
>JAQGBX010005044.1:0-14332 GCA_034698745.1 Megaphyllum sjaelandicum | reverse complement strand
GGAATGGGAAGAGATGTTACCGAGGGAGGGGGTATCATAGAGGGCTATCACCAGACTAAGCCACAGCAACGCGTGGCCGGGCACAGCTAGTTTATTATAAAATGTTTGTTAGCTATGTTTAACCAGAAAATGTGGTTATATGAAGAATGTCTTTAAATTAGATAAAATGTTGTTTCATTTCCGCATAAATTATGTTATAAATAAAAGAAGAATTTAGTCACAATTAGAAATTTAATTAACTAGCCGTAATACCCGGCTTTGCCCGGGAAAAAGAAAAGAATAGCCTAAAAGTAACCTAGGGCAAAGTAGGAAAATGACGCGCGTGGGGAGCGGCTGTCTGTTGCTGCCAAAAGATGGCGCAACATGACCTGGAAAGCTGGCTCTCTAAATTCAGGCGTCTTGGCACAAACGTTCCTCGACATTTTCTATGGTGTTTTTTGATTTCGGATGTTGATTTTAATTTTAAATACTCGCCTGGAATATAAATATTAATGTTTTAAAAATGACATTTTAATATCTGCTTAGCATGTGCACGCGCATGCGCCTTTAACTAATTTGTCGAGGAATGAGTTTGCGTTCACACCAGCTTGTTTATCTTTTGCCACAGTGCTTTTGCATGTGTTTTGTCAAAGCATACGTCAAAGACTCCTATTTTGTAGCAGTATTTATGAGTTTGCTTGGACATTTGTAGTGGATTGATGCGGATCACGAGTTAAGCAGGTAAAATAACCATACACTCGCGGTTAAATGATCAAATACTAATATATATTATAGCAATATACGTATATGGAACTCTTGATTTGGAGTTATTAGGGTCCTTTTACAAACTGTAGGCTACGTACGTGTCTCAATATGCTGTTGATATTTCTCTAAAATCCGCACGGGAGGAAACCGGGAGAGAGTTTTGGTTATGTATTGTTGCCAGTTGTTTACGTTAAGTTTAACGTGGCAACTAAATAATTATCAGCAAAAATTTCCTATCTGTTTTCCTGCAGTATGAGCTAGCTAATGCTGTAGGCCTACGATTGAGTTTATTCGAAGGGGTACATTTCATGAATTTGGTCGTTACTGGTTTTTTGGTAAATGTACGTTTTAACAGGAAAGACGAGTTTCTTTCGTAATATGTTGCGAGCCATGTTATGAGGTGGTAAGTCCTTATGGTGCTCGAGGTGAAGAAAATCTCACTGAGAATGAGGTCCGAGTCGACTGAGCTCATTGGTGGAGCTGAGCAGCGTCAGGTTCGATGGGACTTGCACGGAGACTGGATCGAAGCAAGGATCGAGCGAACGCTCGACGGTCAGCGAGGTGCCGAGCTGTGGAATCTGGAGGCGAGCGAGAGCTCGGCGGCCGGTGGTTGACTGAGCGGTATGTTAGCACTGAGCGAATAGATATAGACCTGAGCAATAGAACCGAGCATAGCGTTTGTCAGCGATTCGGTTGAAAAAGCCGTAAATATAACTAAGACGTTCCCATGGATTGAGAATATAAGCAACGCTATGTTTATTGGTATTTCTTATGCAAAAAGCAATAGTAATTGAACAACATGAATTTCCTTTCCAGGTTCAGGCCTTGCGTTGGAAGGAGAGCAGGTGGTTGAGCTGCTGCGGAATCTAGTACCAGGGAGTATGCTCCTTAAATATCCCTTTCGGAGAGGCTTCACGTTGGTGATTGGATGACGTCGGCGAAGTCCTATGCTCCTGGCCCCTTATGGTTAGTATAACCCGTCTCGTTACAATATTCTATATTGCATCTATTAATACTTTTGTTATTTGCCTTCCAGCAGAATCTGAACTTGCCCATTTCTTGTGATTAAGCCACCTTATTCTCGAGAACGATTTTGCTGGTAATTAAGTTTCGAACGTACAACGGCAGCTTTTTACGTGTGTCAGTTTTCTGGCTCGAGAGGATAACCGAATCCGTACTTCAATTTGAGTCATCGTATTGAAATCACGTCTTACGCTGTTCAGCACGGTTTCGGAGGCAGTTACTGTATTCTCATTTTTCCAACAGAAAAGGTTGTGAGTACGGCACGTACTTTAGTAAACCTTGGTGTACCTCGTATAATAGTGATTAATACACGCTTGGATTTAGGGAACTCTTTCATTCAAGGATGTGCGGATACAATGCGTGCGATGAACGAAGAGCGTAAATTCCTGACATATCATAAAAATTCTGTTGTTTTACCGAAGCCATTTAGATCCAGATATATATGGCAATTGTAAACGTTAAATTTCATAAAATGAGATTGATTGAGGCGATGTTTTTAAAATAACTTAGATTATGACAATATTTACTTTGAGCATGAGCACAAACTTGATTTTAGACACAATAAGATAAATGTGATACCGTTCACGATAGCTGGTTATGATTACGATATTTTGTTCTGTTCTTTAGCTTACAGTGAGGCCCTTTTTTACCTATGGCAACTTCGGAACCAAGTTTAGATGTTTGTGGTCAGTTTGTGTATAGATTAAGATATTATTTTCTCCTTACTTCAGTGGCTTAATGACTAAAAATGTTTATTTTATGTAATTCGGCAGATATCCTTCAAGAACGAGTTGAACAACTTTCATTCGTAGGTGATGCTCAAAAGTTGAAAAAGTACTGTTGTTGCGCTTGTGGAAATGTGGCCATCAGCCATTGCATCGCCAATTGCGAAGATGTTTTCTGCACAAAATGCTATCTCAATTACTTCAGGAAGCCTTGTCCGTATTGTGAGACTAACCTGACATCGGTAAGATTTCTCATTTGGGTAAAAATAGTTCAATGTATATTAATGTTAAGTTTTTTAAATCATCATTCATCGCTCGTTGTTTTTTATGAAGAATAAAGAGGATGACGAATTTAAAAGTGCAGTTCTTGAGTTGAAAGTGAAGTGTAAATTCACCAAAAATGGATGCGAGGAAGTCATTTCAGTGATAAACATTTTGGTAGGTATCATTTTATTTCTTAGTTTTATAATAATGCTTCTTTGCGATAAGCCAACTTTCATATATTGTCGGTTTGACGGCTCTAAGGAACTTTGTGATTCATGTATTCTTATCATACTTTTATTTCTTCAACAGAAACATATCAAGCTTTGCAAATTTGCTTCCGATAAACGTTTCCCTACATTGTGTCATGAAACTTCCGTTGCTGAATATCAACAACAGGTAATAACTTTTGAAAAAAATGTTTAAATGTGATCTTTGAATTAATTTTCTTACCTTTGCATGTTAAATCAGATTGACAATGAAAATTGAGAGAAGACTGAGATAAATGAACATCCGAAGAAAGGGGACGAGTCGGTAAAAAGACAAATGAAGCGCGAAATTAAAAGCGAGCTTAGTAACGATATCAAGACTTTGCACGCTGTCAATTTGCAAATGGCAAGTATTTATCTAATTATTTAAAAATATTGCTAAAGATGGAAATTTTTGTTTATTTTTGTTCCTAGGTTTTGTGAATATCTTACCATCAATTGAAATATAAAATGAATGAATGAATTATTTTCTGGTGAAGGTTTTCGCATTTAAAGACGAATTACGGGAACTAAGCAAGAACATGCTGAAAGCCGAAATTTCAACCGAAAATAAAATTAAGGAAATTGGACAAGATCTTAAAAGAGACATCGAAGCATTACATTCCACCACTTTGCAAAATGTAAATTTAAAAACCGTATTTCTGCAGAAAATAGTTTAAAAGTTTAATCGCCAGTATTTACGTTCCGTTAAATTTTGTTTTAGTTCACCGAAGAATGGAATGACAATAAAACATCGATTCAAGCAGAAATACAACATCTGAAAAACGAAATGCAGGAAACTAGGAACCAAAATGATTCATTTCGAGCGAAATTCGAAGGAACAATAAACTCACTCGAGAAGAAGGTAAATGAATAGGGAGTTTTTTGAACATCTTGGATTAAGAGTTAGATGATAATCAATTTTTCTTGTTAATTCTAGATCAATGATAACTTCATTCAAAATGAAGGAGTAACAAATCAGTTTCGATTCGAATTTATGAATCTTAAACGTACGATGCGAGACGTTGAAAGATCTGCCAAAACATTCCAAGATCAAGACAAGGAGGTTAGTAAAATAGAATCTAAATTAGAATTTAAGGAAATAATTCACCCAATTTCACGACATCGATGTTTATTTTTTTAAAATAATGATTTATTATTTTACTAGGAATTGGAAAAGTTGGAATTGCGACAAAGAAAACGTCCCGATGAGCTGGAAATTAAATTGATGAATACATCCGAAACAAATATTCAATTGCCTGAGCAACATCTTCATCCAGGTAATATTTTTTTAAAATTTTAATATATGAACTTTCCTCTTTTCATTTGTACTGAAGTTGGGCTTATGGTTAAGGCACCATTCAATGTCGGAAACACAAAAATTCTCAGTGACATATATTTGGTAAAAGTTGCGAGAGAAGCACTTTTAAAAGTTCTTGAAAATATTTGCAGTTCATACATTTTAAGTACGCAATTTAACAACAGAAGTTGCGCTTCTGGGTGCTTTTACCGTTATTTCTCAACAAATGTTCAGGAGTTTTCTAAATTTCTGAAAAACTTTCTGTATTTTGTAAGAAAAGTTTGGAAGCTTTCGCATTTTTGAAGAATGTTTTATTTTTAATGGTGTTGACATTTTTGCAATTGTTAATTTCTCCAAATTCAAACTTAGTATTTCCCAAATCCCAATTCTATAATTCTGAAAATTGTCCCAAATCTGGAACATTTGTAAAATTTTGAACGTACGATGACTGAGATTTTCCCGCGCTATTTAAAACGCAGTAATGTTCAAAATTTTAAGAAAATAACTTGGCGATTTTGAAAAATCCTTTTATCATTTTGAAAGACGTTAACTTTTTCTCTCTCAGTGACATCCACCTAAATCATCATAAGGCTTCGGCGCGATGATTATCACTAAACTAAACTAACTAAACTAAACTTTTAAAATCGTTCCCCAATTTATAGGAAATTTTACACGTTTTTTGAAAACTTCGCGAATCTTTAAAAGTTTTTCGTAGTTTTGGAAAATGTTATAATGTTTATAACATTTCAAAACCATTCATGCTAAGCGTTCTACGTTATACGTTAACGCGTCTCCATGAAGCCATTCGAGGATGACCCCCGAAGACAGTCGCCGTGACACTGTCACGCTACACAACGTCCATAATGTACATTATTTAATTAAAAATTACGTTTTTAACCCACCCTGTATTTTATATCAAATATTTTAATTTTAACGAATTAAATTAAATCAACTTTTAATTTTGAGTCTGTATTTTATTTTTAACAGATGATGACAAAGATGAATTAAGCGACATTTATATGTGGAAAATAACTGGAATTAAGAAGAAGTGGTCCAAGAAGAAACATATCCTTGTAATAGAAAGTGAAGAAGGGTTCAGCGGTCAGCAATGGCCAAAATTTAAACCAGTGCTAAAAAGATATGGAACAAAAACTTTTATAGAACTAGTATTTTTTCAAGACACAATTCCTTCTTCACCTTTTTTGCACTCGAGGAAATATATTTTACTCGATCAAAGAAATGCGACTGAACAGAAAAATTTCGAATTAATCGAGAGGCCTAGATTTAAAAAGTACTCGGTGAAAGACACCATGGCGCCATACTTACATCTCAGTGAGTTTTTTCCTTCCTGTCTTTTGGAAGGCGAAAACAATTACGTAAAAAATGACGAGATTTTGATTAAAATAATTTTTGAGCCCATTTCCATTCTGTGGAAACAAGTCCAGTCATATGATGGCGTCTTTTTGTGGCGTATCGACGATTATTCCAAACATAAGAGAGATGCAATCGATGGGCTAAAAGAGTATTTAACGAGTAAACCTTTTGAAACCAGTCACGTGATGGGGTACACGGCGTATTTCCGATTGTATTTAAATGGCGTTGACGAGCTGCATAGAGAACAGGTCTCGATAATGTTATATTTGGTATTGGGTGAAAACGATAACGTACTTCCGCATTCGTTCAAATGCAATTGTTCTTTTTCTTTATTGGACCAATCGGATTCTCCGACGAAGGAAAATATAAGCCAGGAATTTAATTATGAATTTGAGGAGGGTCTTTTAAGACGGTGGCCTGATAAAATTGCTCCGCATAGTACAGTGGAAAGTTCGAGATACTTGAAAAACGATTCCATTTTAATTCGATCGACTTTTAAAATGTTATGATGTAAATCGTTTCTACTCTTATTTTTTGAGAAAATTATTTAGAAACAGTTTAACCTAAGTGAAAGTTGACCCTCGTGTTCCCGTTTATGAACGTTTGTATGTCATCAACAGTTTTATCAAACTACTTTTTATTTTCTCCTTTAATTTTTGTCCCGTGTTACTGCAGGGTTCCCCCAGACCTGGAAAACCTGGAAAAGTCAGGAAAGTTAAGAATGACCTGAAAAAGTCAGGGAAATTTAACGCAGTCACGGCGATCCAAAATTAATACTTTTACAATTGAGGTTAACTCGGGGGCCCGTTTTCCAAGTAAAAATGTGGAAAAAATTTCCGCATTTTCGGAGTACAGATTTGCAAAATTTTCCATATACAACTTTAAACATTTTTCACGTTTTCCGAGTTAAATTTGCAAAATTTTCCACCTTTTCCGAGTACAAATTTGCAAAATTTTCCTCCTTTTTTCATGAGTACAAATTTGTAAAATTTTCCACCTTTTCCGAGTACAAATTTGCAAAATTTTCCTCATTTTTTTCATGAGTACAAATTTGTAAAATGTTCCACCTTTTCTGTGTACAAATTTGCAAATTTGTCCACCTTTTATGAGTACAAATTTGCCAAATTTTCCACCTTTTATGAAGAGTACAAATTTGCAAAATTTTCCACGTTTCCTAGTACAAATTGACAAAATTTTCCACGTTTTCAAGTTCAAATTGTCCACGTTTTCCGAGTTCAAATTAGCAAAATTGTCCACATTTTCCGAGTACAAATTTACAAAATTGTCCACGTTTTCTGAATACAAATTTTCAAAATTTTGTTGGATTTCAGAGTACAAATTTTCCACATTTTTCGAAGACAAAATTGTAAAATTTCTCACTTTTTCCAAGCACAAATTTTCAACGTTTTCCGAATACAGTAAAGTATTAATAATTAAGTATTAATACAGTAATCCTTAGTAAATTTTTAAAAAAAAATATTCTTCAGTGTCAATTTTGGAAAATGTCAATTTTTCACGTTGTCATTGGCCAGGGAAATTAAAACTCGAAATAGTTCTGCAAGAGTCTGCTGACTAAAATACATTTTATTACAAATAGAAATGGTGCAGCTTGTATATACACAAAATTTAGCCTGGTACATGAGGGTACATGTTATTTCTAGTCCATTAAAGTTGAAAAACATAGAAAAATAACAGGTATTTTTCATAGATTTGAAAACATTTTTTTATATTGTTTGATCAATATACAGATTTGTATTATTTAATGAAATATAGTACTAACCCTTACAAATGAAATCCATCATTACTCATGTAAAAATAATTTTGAGGTTTCATAGTTAGATGTTGTTGAAAGTGTTGAGAAAATGTAACAGATCCTTTAATGCATTTGCCCTTTCCTCATTAGTTTACTTTGGAACCCTGTTACTCATCAATGTGGAATATTTGACATAAACTATTCATGGAATTGGATGTTTAGAGGTGTTGTTTACTTTATTTAATCATTAATTTCTGGAAATCTGGAAATGACTTTTGTCAGATGGAACACTGTGCGATGTTGCTTGTAAAGCGATATAAGGGTCTTAGCGAAAATGTGTAATTCACTTGGATGGTTTTAAATTTGTCATATTATAAGTTGTCAAAAGTAACAATTGTTAAAACTCACTGTTAAAAGCGCTGCGAGGTTAGTTTGTCATAAATTGAAAATCTATAGTTTTTCAAAATATTTAAAACGCAATTTAAATTTTTAGCTCCTTCATATGAAAATTTTCATTTCACAAAGTAGCCTATACACGAACGAAATAACCATAATTTAAAACGCTCATTACCAAAATTATGTAACAGTTTAAATGCACGTGTATTTTGTAAAAAGTATTCACGAAATTATTAGTTTTGTCTCAAAACTAATTATTGTCATTCAGAATTGTTCATGTTTAGCGTTTCTCAAAAAATGATAACATGGTTTAGAAAAACAACATATTTCATACAATTACAGACACATCCTTTAAATATGTTATATGGGTAAGCTGATAACATCCTCGTTGTAGATTTTTTTAGGAAATATATTTTTTTCCCATTTATTTGTTACTGTTTATTTTTAAATATTCACCAAAAGTTTAAGTTTAAATGTAATTCAAATGGCGGATATGAGGATCGAAGTATGAATTATTTTTGAAAGACATTTTTTTTAAAGTTATAAACGCTCGTATTATTTGTAATGATAACATTTCGAAAATTCAGCACCAGTACGTACGTACCACGTAGTTTACCTTTTAATAAACGCAACTTTGCAGAAATTCTAATAATAATAGCTGGTATTTTTAAGCAGTTTTGAAAACACGTTGACAATTTTGACTCAGTGTGATTCAACAAATACAAATGTTCGAATTGGTAAATCTTTAGAAATATTTAGACAAACAAACGTTTATGAAAATCTTTTAGAGTTTTTATTTCAACACGACAATTAAACATGTTACAAAAAGATCATAAATTTCAACGTGCTAGAAATAATTCGCAAATACATAGAAACTCATACATGTGTATAACTTACAATCAGTTACAATATAGTTTTCGCGTTAAGAAACATCAATGAAACATGTTTGAACAATTGAACAATACTCAATTGTAAAACATAATCCTCAGCCCTTGTGAATCAGAAGCTCGGGCAATTTAAAACTCAAGACAAATTAACGACACAAATTGCATTGTAAAATAACTTCGATGCACGTTGTTAACCAAATCGACTGAATATGATATATTATTTTTATATTTAGCGTTTTTATAGAAATCTTAATGTAGTTAGTTTTTCTTAATTTTTGATTCCCGATTAGAATAAAAATGTTACATTTTAATATCCTCCTGAGATTTTGTGCCTCCAGATGTTGGATAATACGATAAATGTAAAATAAAGATGAAATAACTTAAGTGTTATACGCTTTAGTAATTACGATCGTACGCTTTTGTAGGTAGTAAGTTCATCTATAATTGCAGATCGCACATCAGTCGAATTGGGCCAGTTCAGGTGCAATCATCCGAATAAGATCAGAAAAATTCCCAGATCGTGAATGAATCGAAATAACCGTGAATGGAGGAGTAATTAGGGAGATTTCCGGAGGCGACCGTAATTGATACGGTAACCTTTATTATGACGTCACCGCACTTGTGCGCATGCGCATGTGACGTTTCATACGGTATAGCAGTTACGGGTATCGTTTCACCGTTTATGCAGGGCGTTACAAGCGTTAGGGGCCATTCAAAAAGTACGTCCTATATATGCGTATCCAATTTTGGTATAAGGGGGCATCCAGAAATGATGGAACGCATAGGGACTTGGGGGATATGCAGAATTTGTGACCATAGGGGTGGGGGTAGACTGTCTGTGTGATATTACGTTTTTATACCTTCAAATGATAAATCAGTCCACCTTTCATGCAAGGTTTATTCAGTGCTCCGTGTAAAGTTAATTTGAAATACTGTAAATGGTGGGCACATTTAAAACCAAAAGGTAAACTTTACATTTTTCATTTCATAACATTTGATTAAATTATGACAGGGCAGAATGTTCATCGACTGACGCAGGGTACCCACAGACCTCGAAAACCTGTAAAAGTCATGAAAGACTGGCTTATTTTGAAAAAGTGAGGGAAATTCAACGTACATATAGTCGTGTTAAATTGTTGCAACTAAAAACTAATGCTTCAACTTATTTTCTTTTGAGACAGCTAAGGTAAAATTATCCAAAACTGTAATACTTAAATATTCAAGCAATATATTATATCATGCATAATTGGCGAAATTCATTCGCAGACATATTGAGTCTACCAAAATTCAGTTTTCCGACTCGAATTACTACTCATGATCTACCTTGCCATATTTATTTGTATGTATATTGTATTGCGTTATTTTTCAAAATCGACATAGGACATTATTCCATATTTTGCAAAATTTACTAATGACAATTTGTCAACATTTTAAAAATTATAGCATTACAAATTGGTGATAAATTTTGAAGTCGGCATGTACTCGAAAACAATTTAAATTTTGCAAATTTCTGCTTAAAAAGGCTGGACGTTTTGCAAATGAGTATTACAAAATGTTTGAACATTTAGGAAATTTGTACTCTGAAAACGTGGAACATTTGGCGAATTTATCCTCGGAAACTGTTCCACATTTTTTTTATTTTTAATACAACATACTTATAAAAGTATGAAATGTGAAGATGTAAATATATCGTCTGAAAAGGAGAAATTTGCACAATTTTTAAAAGATTCAGACGACACTTTTGCAAAAATTTGCAACATTTTCAGAGTAGACATTTGCAAACTTTTCAACAGTTTCCGAGGACAAATTTGAATAATTGCCTGCGTTTTCCAGCTAAAATTTTGAAAAAAAAATACACGTTTTCCCAGTACAAATTTACAAAAATTTCACGTTTTCCGAATACAAATGTCCGAAATTTGACACCTTTTCTGAATACAAATTTCCAAGATTTTACACTTTTTCTAAATACATATTTGCACAGTTTTGCACGTTTTCCAAGTACAAATTAGCTAATTTTATGAATTTTCCGAGTACAAATTCACCACATTCCCACACTTTTCCTAATAAATACAAATTGCATGATATTTAACCTGTAAGACAGGGTTCCGGTGCGTAAAATAGATTTATTCTGGGACGCGGTGCAATCCTCCAACAGCGCTTGGCACAAAAGGTGAAATGAAAATAATGCAAAAGGTGGTAGGCGGCGATTCCCCGCGATCTCGGGCCTCCTGGCCGTAACACAAAACTCAGTCCTTGACTTCAGGCCTCCTGGCCTCAGCAATAGCTGCACCTGGGCTTCAGGCTTCCCGGCCTCAGCAAATGTGGCTCTGGGGTTTTGGGCCTCCAGGCCTCCGTAGACTCACTCACTGGCTTCTGGCCTCCCAGCCACTGCAAACTATTTCGCTGGCTTCCTGGTCCTGGCAGCTGTCCTCCATAAAGGTTTGGGTTTATAGGCTCAACAATCCTGATGGCTGTATCCCTTGGCTGCTCCTTAGGTTCCAGTAGTTGGTCCCAGCAAAATCCGAATCTGGGCTGCTGTCCTTTCCTTCGGACGTCCTGCTCTGTTGCTGGTCAGTAGAGTTCTGCCAAGAAAACTTTTTTCTTCCTTCCCAGCTCCCCCTGGCTGGAATTCATGTTGCAGCCCCAGCAGAAAATCGGTCACAATAAAATCGCAATCATGATTGCCGTAAACCACAATTTTTTCGCAATCCATGATTGCAATCATTTCGCCATTAATCCACAATCTGTAGATGTATTTTCAGCGTATTATGAAACCGATAATCGCCATCTTTTCTCAATCAAAATGACGTAAAATCGCAATTTTTTTCCCAATTTTATCACAATAAAACTGCAATTAAATTGTGAAATGATTGTACTTTTAACAGTGGAATGATTGTGGAATTATAGCAATAATTGCAACATAAAAATGACTTTTTTTGCAATATTTTTGCAATATAAATGCAATTTTACCGTGAAAAAACGGCAACAAAATTGCAAAAAAACGTCAATTTCATGTTACAATTATTGCTGTAATTCCAAAACCATTATTTCACTGTTAAATTGAAATCATTTCACCGGTTAATTGCAATTATTTTGTGGAAAATACGATTATAGCGCAATTAAATGGTGGTATGATTTTAATTCACTTGTAAAATGAATTCAAAAACCTAAAATACTGTACATATATTTCCCCCACATAAGAAAACTTAACATGCACATAAACCATAACACTCACCTATTTATAGGGAGCAATAAAAACGACTGGAAAATGGCATTCACACTTACCATTTTAACAATGTTTTCCAATTGTACATAGACATCCTTGATGATTTCTAAGTAAAAAGACTTACATAAAAGTAAATGACATTGTAAAAAATTTTATTTCCTAAAGTGTTAAAAATACAGCTTAAATTGTCAAAGCATAAACACAATCAAAATAAACGATGAAACAATCAAAACTTGCCACTCCTGTCATCTGATGTCGTTGATATTGTTCCTGAAGGTGTGCCCATGTGAGGCAAACACAAAGCATGACGTGGCAAAGGTTTACAGAATCCAGGGCATGAGGAGAACTGTGGAAAAGTATATGCAACAAGTTTGAAATTAATCAAGTTCCTTGCATTTGGATTTGACCAAATGAATAAATCACAGAACTAACCTTGGCTTTCAAATAAATTATTAACATTCATCACCCATTTTCGCTGCAAAGAATCTGAAAGTGTATTTCAAAGAGAAGGTACATGTAGTTAAAGTAGCAGAGAGGGGGACGTTAGCTAGTTGACTTTTCAACCTAGACATATTTGCACACTTACCACTTTTATGGTGCAGATCAAAGTACACTTGTATAAGGACAAAAAGAGATGAGCATTATTGCAGAAAATTTCTGAAAGTTACCTGGAAAATTGAAAGTCAAAAATATGTATTGACTTCTACATGTAGCCTATGTTTCAAAAATGACGGGATTTTAATGAAAGAGTTGGGGCAGAATTCAAACAACTTGACAATCATATTCTAGTGATGACAGCAAAATTAAAATATGTTGCTTTTAAATTTAATTAATGAGTTAAATTTAAGTAAAATATTAAAACTTAGTTACAGATTTCTTTTAACCTTTTCAATGTAACTTAGGAAGCATGATTATAGAAGTTTACATACATGTAAATGCAGCCCATATTTTAAAAACCAAACAATCATATGCACAAAATAAATTTTAAAACTATTTGCAACATCTTTTTTTCTTTGCAAAAGGTGAAAAATTCCTACACCTAACGTAACTTCAGCATTGCATTTACTGAGTACAGGGTATCCCATTTATATAAATTGGAAACATTGAAAAAATACTCCAAAGGCATGACTTACCACCACATTTCCTTCCTAATAAATGACAATAATGAGTCACAAAGATTTTCCTTTTCTTTAGGATGAGAGTATGCAGAAAATTACAAGATTACACATTGCCACAATGACTATAGCAAATCCAGTTGGCTAATTCTGCGAATAAAAAGAAACAAAGTGGTAATACCCAATTATTATGCCAGAGCAAATAACATCGCATTTATTATACCATGTGCAATGATGATTGTAAAATAAATAAGTGTGGCATTATTCATGCCGAACAAAACAGCTGGGCAGGAATTACTAAGTGCAGTTTCAAAGTTGCAATCAAAGCGAATCAAACAGATGAGAATTGAATAATTTGGACCAAGTTTAATGCACATTAAAAATCCAGAATAGAAACGATACAAAAAAAAGATAAAAAAATGACAACTGAGGCTTAATCCTCAAAAAGAAAGTATCGTACTTATTTCCAATTCAAATTTTACGTTACTCACACCCTGAAGCCCTGAATCAATGTTTTGTATATATAATTTACCTCAAACAAAACGATCTTCTATCTTTGGAGACATCACAAACATGCAGTTAGGCGTCCATCCAAGTGTTTTTTCCATGTTTATGTCGGCGCACAGCTTGTAGAAACGCTGCTCGACGTCCAAGACATTGTCCGCTGAGAGGATAATCTTGAAATTAACCTTCTTATTGTCGAAATTAATGAAAATCCGACCTAATGGCATCGAACAAACGCGAGGCGAACTGGAACAAAATGGCTGATGCGGAATGGCAGGAAATAGCCGATTCATCACCCACAGCTCATCCGCGAAAATAGTCCCAGCCTTTCTGCCGAAATTCGACGCTAAAATATTGAAATTTGGTACGAAATTCGAACGAAACAAATCCACATAAGAAAAAGAATTTTTCTTTTCGCCTCCACATTTTGAAAAACATTTAAATTTTTGGAGGCGAAATTCTTGCGCGCGAGGCGGGAAAAAATGCCACGTCCCCATTGGCTGTACGAACCACGCAATCTGTCGATAAGTGACCAAGGCGCGTGGCTTTGAATTTCAGTAGAGGGTTGCCCACGAATTAAACTCCCAATTAATTTAAATAATTCGATATTATAGTAGTTAGGTTAGTTATGTTTTAATTTTTTTAAACGGTTAAAGTAGAGATACAGACCTGATTTTTTCAACATTAATTACTTATAACAAAAACACCCATTCTTTAAATTTTCGTGTTTTTTCATGTATTATAGGGTACCATTTCATTGACACATGTTAGTAATT